>OY720344.1:65883126-66039662 GCA_963082975.1 Labia minor | reverse complement strand
AAAAAATTTATTATATATGTTTATAAAACGTTTGAGCTTTTTTTTAAGAAGCAAATTGAAAAAATTTAAAAAAGTATGAAATGTCCTAAATATTTCAAAAAAACAGGTCAATATGCTGTTCCGAAGACTTTTCGTGACGCCGGGACAGAGCACCTAAAAACGGGATAATCCCAGAAAATCGGGACGTTTGGTCACCCTAAGGATTCTAGGCATTCGCTTGGGGGTCGCAATACATTTTGAACTTGTAAAAACCTGCACATAATGATATACCAGTATCTCTTGTTACAAGCATACCCGCAGTAAATATTCTTGTCAATTTTTGTCTCAAAGCTTTGCGAACTTGCACTGACTTGTTCAATTCGTCACTCTTTAAATACGAATATGAGACAAAATATTCGATTCCTAAATCTTGAAAAGGAAAGTGCTAAGAAAATATTTTAAAAAATATTAACTGGTAGTTTATTACACAAAAAACATACTGGACATCATTAGCCGAGGAGATTTAATATTAAACCTTACAAAATTGACGCCAAATGTTGATAATTTATTATTAAAGCATCAGGTTCATCCTTCCCACTAACTTTACTTATTACTTAGTTTATTTTATGTTAAGTATATTTTATATAACAGATACAAAATGTTATTTTGAGTAGTTTTAATTTAAATTCCATTAATAAATGTATAAAACCTGTGTTTTTTCTTTAAGTTTTTAACACTAAACTTCACTACATTTAGAAATTTACAAACAATCAATATCATGTAAGTAGGTGGTCTACCCTAAACCGAAAAACATGGCAAGGGGTCTACGACACAAAAAAGTTTGGGTACATCTGATCTAAAAGCACCAGCAGTTGACACCCTTAAAATTAGGTAATATGGACATTCAATTAATAATATTTAATATTGATGTCAATACGAAAAATAAAATAAAAATAAAAATTAGTGATTTGCCTCCTCAAGCATTCATTGATTCTATATCAAGTAATTGTTGTGCCGTTTACTCAGACGGTAACTCAAAACTTTTATATTTACACATCTTCAATAGAGAAGGTATTAATTTCATATAGTGCGCATTTAGAAATGTTTAGACTTTAGACAGATATTAGTCTTATTATCCGATATTAAATGTTCAACTTTCAATTACTGCTACACAGTCAACGACTGGTACATTTAACTTATATCATAATTGAAATGAATTTTTATTTTATTTTAATTTTTTTTTTTTTTTCCCAAAGAAATTTTTTTTTTATAATTTGATGAAGAATATATTATTATTATTTGTGATTAAATGACAACGTCATAATAATTTATGCAATTTTTATATTCAATGTAATTTTTCAGTTATGAAACAACAATAAAATAAATATTAATCAAAAGAGCAGGTCAACTAGAAAAAAAATTAATTTTCTTTTTCAAAATAAAACAAATGGGATTATATAAAGAGTTTAATTTATAAAAGCAAAACAGATATTGACTTAACGTAAAAAGGATTTTTCCCTCTTTTTTTCAACAATGAATCTATTACTGTTATTAGGAGACGAAGGGCTTTCACCCCAAAAACATTAAACAAATTGAATTCTTGGCACCAAAAGACATCACAATCCTTCACAAAGAAAAATTTCTAAAAGGAATGGAGCCGTGATTCTTGTTTAAGTTTATTTCAACAATTGTTGTAATAAGTATTACAATGTTTCTTTTTTTTTATTGTAAATGGATATAGTTTTAAATTAAATAATTTTTTTAACTAAAATTTCCCCCACTTTTTTCAATGTGATAATATTAACTTAAATTTTAAATTTATTTCAATTAGTGTAAGGAGATATAAAACTTTTTTTTGTGAAATTTTAAATGAATTTAATTTTGTTAATAAATAAAAACAATTCTCAAATAAAATTACATATGGAAATTACCCTTTCGAAGACTTAAAAAAATTATACACTTTTTATGAATTTACATGTTTATTTATTTACCTCAATCTTATTGAAAATTTAATTATTAGTAATTAGATGGAGTTTTTTTTTAATATAATCGTGACATTGTAATTTACTCACATGTGTGAAAGCGACTAAAGAATTCGTTTTTCTTGTTCATAAATAATTGAATGCTTATATTATTCAATTATATTCAAAGTAATTGAAAAGGATTCAAAAAGAGAGATAATTTTATTGAAAAAAAGAAGAAAAAAATGGGGACTGTATAATAAAGTTATAAGTCTACGTGGGTCACAAGTCCTAATGTCGTTGAATTTATTCCTATGTGGGCAAAAAGGTCAGACTTTCCCTTCATAGTATCCACTATATTCATATATTATTTATATAAATAAAAAACATATTTCCATTTCTTTTCTGGAATCTATTAATATGATATTCATATATAAAGATATTTTCAATAACCTCTATGATTATTTAATTATTTTAACCTTCATATCAACTATAATCATATTTCATATATATATTATAATATTTTTTAATATGGAATTTCTTCATATACAATTTTGACAAATAATGTTATGTGTTTTTAGAAACTAGAAAAAATATTTAAAGATTCATGTATAGCATGTATTAGATTAATGTATAGTTCGCTTCCCTATTTTTTTACCGACTGACGATAGGAAGGGAAGGTATTGTTTTATAAAAAAATTAAAATTCATAATGATTTATTTTAATTAATTTAACGTGAAAATAAAATAATATGTAATTATATATTGAGAAAATATAGTGGAATTATTTTTTTAAGAATATTTAAATACTTATTTTTTTAAGAATATTTAAATACTTATTTTTTTATCCCGTTTAAAATTTTATTATAAGAATATTGATTAATGGATTCATAAATAATGTTTGAATGATTCAATAACTAATTTGTAAATATAATATAGATGCGCCTAGAGAGAGAAAGGGAGAGAAATTTTAAATAAATAACTAAAAGCTTTGGTAATTTTTAACAAAACGGGAAGATTCAGGGATTTGGATGAATATTTGACAGTGGGGAATAATTAATTATTCACTTAATCACTTATTTTCAGTTTTTTTTCTGTTCGGTTTGGATAAGGGAAATTATTTAATTAATTAATTTTTACTATCTCACCAGAGATATTGCGATCCCGAAAATTTTCGATGTCGAGATTTTGATGTTTTTATGCGTTTTGAAGGTTCCTGAATCATTTTCAAGGTTGAGAAAAATGTCTGTGTATGTGTGTGTGTGTAGACAAGATGAAAAAACGGTTTGAGCTAGAATCATGAAATTTGGTAAACGGACATTATTCAAAATTTGTAGTTTTCTATCAACTTTTGAGAAATGTAGCTCTTTCGGAAGAGGGTCATTACCTACCACATTTTCTTTTTTTCCCTCTAAACTGACCATAAAAATAAAGATATATCTTTGATAGTTTTTCACATGATTAAAAATTGTCTAAAACTGCTATATATAGAATTTCAGCTTCATTGATTCACCGAAAGTACCGGAATTAAATTTTTAAATTATTTAATATGTTGACTGCCAATCACACGCCAGCACGTTACGTACTATCATCAACAAAGATACACACGCTGGTTTAATAAATATTGCTCATTATTTTTAATTTATAATTTATACATAATTAATTAAATTTAATTTAAATATAATATATGTTAATTAATCCTATTCAAATATGAGAAATAGTCGAGTGGGGACACTCCAGATATTTTAATTTTCATATATCCAAACCGAACTGAAAAAACCGAAATTTATTTGCTGGCCAAATGAATAAAGCTAAATAGAATATCAATGGATTTATATGCAATTTTAATAATTTTTATCTGGTAAACTAAATGTGACCAAGAAATATTGCATAAGGTAAGTTTCTTTGGAATTAAAAAATGAATTCACTGGCAAAGTTTCATCCAAATCCCTGAAGCTTCCCTTTTTGTAAACAATTACCAAAACATTTTAATATTCCTTATATTGTATCTATACGTTAATAGGTTTATATATAATATTATAATTATAATTAAAAATACAATAATATATTAGTACCATAATATTAATATATTTCTTTTTAATATTTCTATTAAATTTCCATAGGCATTGAGAACGGGTCTCTCCAGAACAATTCATGTGGCTAAAATATTTTTTTTTTCAATCAAAAAGCGATAAGTTACTCAGCCAATTCATAGAAAAAGTTAAAAATAAAATAAAATAAAATACATATTATTATTATTATTATTTAGTTGAATGAATAAACAACAGCTGGAATCTTTGATGGTAAGCAATTGAACTATTTTAATAACATTTTTAATTATTATTATTAATATTAATTAATAATAGTTACTCTATAAATATATATTTGTTATATTTTTTATTATTATTAATAATTTATCAAATCTTAAATACATTTTACTTTTATAATTCCTCTTTGATATATATATTATATAGAATTATTTTCTTTTTTACGGGATTCTTAAGTAAAAATTTGCTTCAAGAATGGTAGAAGTTTTTCAACAGTGATTTACAATATAAGAACTTCCATGCCAAATGTGCTATTGAACACAGTCTTTTCCATAAAGAGACTAATACAGGCAAGACTCCAGAGACAATAGATGATGATATAACTTCTCCTAACAAGACTACTGTAGAAGAACCTACTAATACACCCGACATTGATGACAGTTGGCAAACTACAACACCAAGACAGAAGAAACGGCAGAGACACAGTCCCGATACAATCAGAAGTGTAAAACAGAAGACAATAACTGATTATATTACCCCCACCAATCCAAAAAACACTTTTAGTACCTCAAATAAATTTCAAGTCCTTTCCAACTTACCACTTAATGATCCCCTACCTCCTACACCTACTCAGCCAAATAAACCTCCCCCAATATTCATACCTCACGTTACAGACTACAATAAAATGACAGACAACTTAACCAGAGTGGCTCTAAACGGCTATTTCTGTAAACTGACAAGTAAAGACGAAATAAAAATAAATCCTAAGACACCTAACGATTATCGATCCATCATTAAAATGCTAGACATTTCAAAAATAAGTTATTTTACATACCAACCAAAAAGTGAACGAAACTTTAGAATTGTAATTAAACAACTTCACCCCTCAACCGACACTAATGACATAAAAAAAGAAATTGAGGATCTTGGTCACTCTGTGGCTAATATCTTTAACATTAGAAAGAGGACTACTAAAGACCCACTTCCCATCTTCTTTATAGACTTAAAACCAGCTTCTAATAACAAGGACATATATAAACTGCAATTCCTTTGCCATAGTAAAGTTGTGATAGAACCTCCCAAAGCACAACGTGATATCCCTCAGTGTACACGATGCCAAAACTACGGTCACACAAAGGCATATTGTAGACTAAGACCTCGGTGTGTAAAATGCACTCAAGACCATTTGACAGCTGACTGTAACAAAGACAAAAGCACACCTCCGGAATGTGTTTTATGTGGGGACTCACACCCTGCTAACTATAAAGGCTGTGATCATTATAGGAAATTACTAAAAACCAAATATCCTTCTCTCAGACCTAAACAAGTACAAGTTAAACCACAGACCGTCATAGTAACCCAACCTATTGAAAACAAATTACCAACTCAGACTACTTCCCCCATACAAAAAACAAAACTCTACTCACAAATAGTGGCTTCCAAACATAATGATAATAATGAACTTCCCATGACCATTACCGACAATACTAGTACTAGACTTGAAAACATGTTGACAAAACTAATGGAACGCATGGACACTATGCTTAACCTATTAACCACCATAATTACCAGATTCCCAAATGGATCGCTCCCTTAGGATTGCCTTATGGAACGCCAACGGTCTTATGAGGCATTACGGGGAGTTAAAATGCTTCCTAATAGACAAAGACATCGACATAATGTTGATAACAGAAACACACTTTAACAAAAGAAGTTATCTTAAAATCCCCAATTACACACTATATACGACAAACCACCCAGACGGAACCTCTCACGGAGGATCAGCCATTATAGTTAAAAACTGTATTAAACATTACGAAAACTCTAGTTTTGACAAAGACTATTTACAATCGACATCAATTAAAATTACTGACATATATGGACAAATTACAATCTCAGCTGTATACTGCCCACCAAAACATAAAATCAATCATGATATGTTCGAGGGTTTTTTCGAAACTCTCGGGCAAAGGTTTATAGCTGGAGGGGACTATAATGCAAAACACACAGACTGGGGTTCTAGACTAATTACACCAAGAGGGAATTGCCTTCTCAAAGCAATCAACAAAAAAAGACTTAGAACACTGACTTCAGGACACCCTACTTACTGGCCAACAGATAGGAACAAAATTCCTGACCTAATTGACTTTTTTGTGACGAGAGGGCTAGATCCAGGGCTTGCTAAAGTGGAGAACTGTCTTGAACTCTCGTCTGATCATTCACCGATACTTATGACTTTTCCTTCCCAAATATATCCCATAAGAAAAGACATATACATAACAAATAGAAGTACTAACTGGACTTTATTCACAGAGACATTAAGTAAAAACATATCACTAGACATTCCACTAAAAAATAAACAGGATATTGACAAGGCAATTCAAAATCTCACTAAGCTCATTTGCAAAACTGCTACAGACTGCACACCGACTTATTTTCAGAGAGAGTACAAACACAAGATTCCCCCTAACATAAAACATTTAATTGACAAAAAAAAAACACTAAGACGACAATGGCAACTTCATAGAGCTCCAACAATTAAGACACAATTAAATAAACTTACAAAGGACATTAAGAGTCTTCTGGCCATCGATAAAAATCAAGGTATCCAGAATTTTCTTAAAAATCTTACTCCCGACATTGATACTGACTACTCTCTTTGGAAGGTAACCAAAAAACTTAAAAAACCCATTACTAGAATCCCCCCCTTACGTAGACAGGATAACAGTTGGGCCAGAAACGACAACGAGAAAGTGGCTACCTTTGCTAAACACCTGATAAATGTCTTTACTCCACATCCCCCTACAGACAATACCGACGAAAACTTCCAATCAATTCTAAATTTTGACACTCACAACTATACTATGACAAATTTTAAAAAAATAAAACCTTCTTAAATTAAACAGTTTATACGACAGACCATTAAAACAAGAAAGGCTCCAGGAAGTGACCTAATTACTGGTAGAATGATAAAAGAACTGCCTGATAAGGCAGTTCTTTTGATAAGCTATATTTTCAATTCAATTATCAGATTAGGTTACTTCCCTAACAAGTGGAAAAACGCAGACATATTAATGATTCTGAAGCCTGGCAAGACACCAGAAGAGGTAATCTCCTACAGACCCATAAGTTTGCTGCCGACTCTGTCCAAGCTGTTTGAGAGAGTGCTATTGGGGAGGCTTAAGCCTTTTCTTGATACTAATAACGTTATCCCTGATCATCAGTTTGGTTTTAGGGAGGGGCACGGCACGATTGAGCAGATACATAGAATCGTTAGGGTCATTAATGACGATCTTGAAAATAGGAGATACTGCTCGGCTGTGTTTCTGGATATCTCGCAAGCTTTTGACAGGGTCTGGCACGAAGGGCTACTCCTAAAAGTTAAGGGTATGGTTCCCTTGATCTATTACAGGGTAATCAGATCTTATCTTGCGGGAAGGTCCTTCCGAGTGAGGGTGGGTGACTCTTATAGCTCTGTCTGTCCCATTAGATCTGGGGTTCCGCAGGGTAGCGTACTGGGACCTTTTTTATATCTACTATACACACACGACTTACCCATTGGACCACAAACGACTGTAGCCACCTTCGCCGACGACACTGCTGTACTTGCCTCACACGCGGACCCAACAACTGCGTCTGCGATTCTCCAAAAAAATCTAAATCTAATTAAATTGTGGCTTCACAAATGGAGAATCGTAGCTAATGAAGAAAAGTCAGCACACGTGACATTTACACTAAATAAAGCGACCTGCCCAGCTGTTGAACTCGACAAAAAAATCCCAATTAAAAAGACAGTAAAATACTTGGGTATGCACTTAGACAGAAGACTGACTTGGGAAATTCACATACGGACAAAAAAAAAACAGTTACAATTAAAACTACACAAACTATATTGGCTGATAGGACGCAAATCTAAAATGACTTTAGACAACAAACTATTGGTATACAATATGCTGATCAAACCAATATGGACATATGGTATTCAATTATGGGGAACAACGAGCAATACTAATATGTCCATAATACAGAAAATACAGAAATTCCAAAACAAGACACTGAGGGCAATGGTCAACGCTCCATGGTACATATCTAATAAGATAATCCATGGAGATCTCAATGTTAGAACTGTGGCGGAGGAGGTGCAGTTAAACAGCATACGCTACCTCAACAGACTTCAAAACCATGTTAACGACAAAGCGAGACAACTTACTGACACACAAGGACTAACCAGAAGACTAAAAAGACTTAGACCTAACGACTTGATACACGACAGACTCAATTCTCCTTCGACTAATGGGCCGACGGATTGATCCAAGTGAATCGCTCCATCTTCTCTACTTGTCCTCATAATACCCTCAACACCTATTTTCCTTTCTTAATCCTCTCTTGTCCTATCCCCCTCCCATTAATATCTTTCTTTCTTGATCCTCCCCTCATAATACTCCTCTACTATTTATTGTATATATTTTATGTATATATTGAGTTTTAACCTGGAAATGTTCTTCTATTGCCTCAAATAAGGCAGATGTGGAATTAGTGTATTTTTGGAAGTTAAATAAAAAAAAAAAAAAAAAAAAAAAAAACTTTTATAATTCCTCTTTGATATATATATTATATAGAATTATTTTCTTTTTTACGGGATTCTTAAGTAAAAATTTGCTTCAAGAATGGTAGAAGTTTTTCAACAGTGATTTACAATATCAATTTATTTTTTTTTTCTATGTATTTATAAAATATACTAATTAATATTATAATATAGTAGTAACATAGAATAATGAAAAAAAAATCTAAATATTTATTCATGGAAAGATTCTTATCGAAATCGTCAAACATCACTTTTATTCTAGATTAGGTACGTTCATATGGGATTTCTAACCTTCGATGCAATTTTTACAAACATTCATAATACATACACACTTGAGCTAAAGAGTTTAACTTCATTCATATAAACAAATTCATACACATATAAAAAAAACTTATATACATTTTTATCTTTTAATTAGTAGTATTTACACCTTCTAAGTACTTAGTAATTTTTATTTAAAATACTCAATATTATTTATTTTTCTTTTATCCAATAAAATTGAATGTAAAATAAGCTTGGTTTTACATTCTAAATTTTTCATTAAAAACATGAAAGTCAACCTTTTAATTATTTTTTTGTTCCAATATAATACACTTTTTTGAATTTCCATTTCAACGTTATTTACCAGAAAAAATTTCTTAATGATTTTTATTTTTTTACAAATGCATGAAGAGTGTTTTATTTTCCAATTCATTATTATCCTTAAGCGCTTAATTACCTTGTGGTTCAGAGCATTGCTAACAAATGTAAATGAACCAGACTCTCTTGTTATTCTGTTTAATATGCAAGAAACCATTAGCCTGGCGAAGAATTTTCAAACAGTTTTACGCTTCTTTTGATTAAATTTCCAAGTTACTCATAAAGCATAAGACAGTTAGAATTATATTTATGCCTGTCTAATTCACATGTTATATTTGTCAGATTATATCCCAGTATCTACAACTCTATCAAATGTCCCATTATTTTATAAAACGTATATCTTATCTTGTTATACAAGCAAATATTGTAATATCTATATATTTAATACGATAGTGTCCGTCTGTACGCAAAAAACTCCAGAGCCTAAACTACAAGGAGTAAGGTAACCAAATTTTTCTGAGGTGAAGGGTACCTCAAATGATGAAAAATAAAAAAGAAATTAGAATCTTAGGTAACTCCTGAGCTGAGCTGCGGGTGTTTCATTTTCCAGAAATATATATAAAGGAGAGTGTTTGTATGTATTTAATTTGTTTACTTTTTTGTTGTCATAGAAACAGATATATATATATATATATAATTAGAACCTCTCTCTCTCCCTCTATTTAAAATTTTAAAAAATGGAGTGTTCTAGCCAAAATAAGAAATTTAAATTCCTTATGCAACATTGATAGGTAAATGAATTGAACTGGAAGAGGAGACATATGATTAGAGAAATTGGGGATAAATCAACCGAAATGAACTTAATTAAACAAAAAAATTCAAGAATTATGATACGGATACGACTTACATACAATTAACATACAAAATGTAGAATTTGAAAAAGTATAAATATTTAAATACTTAAGATCTCTAATCACGAAGGATAATAATATTCGAGAAGAATTTAAATCGACGTTGTAATTGAGTAACGCCTGTTATTATGCAGGAAAGGGGCTTATCTCATCAAAGAGGATCAAAATTAAAATATATAAAACAATTATTTTTCATGTTGATCGATGACTAGGGTGACCATATTTCGAAAACACCAAACCAGGACAAACGGTATACCTTTTTTTTAGAACTAAATTGAAAAAATTTTGAAAAAAAAATTACGAAATGTCCTAAATATTGAAAAAACAGTAGGGTGTCCCGAAGACATTTTTGGGACAGAGCACCTATCGATGACTCTGGGAGACGAGAGTAGATTTGGAGTATTTGTGAGATTAATATTGTTCGCAGCATTTATAGGCCAAAAGAAGATGAGGTCACAGGGGGATGGCGGAGATGCCATAACGAGAAATAATGTCCAGATATAGTTAAGGTTATAAAATCAAGAAGGCTGGGATGGGATGGGGACGTGGTTGGAATTGGAGAAACTAGAAATTGAAAGAAACCGATTGGGAAACATCCGGTGGAAGACCAAGGACCAAGGTGGGTGGACAATGAAGGAAGGGACATGGGAGAGATGGGAGAGATGGGACAGGGTAGGATTTGGTTGTAGCTCAGGATAGGGACGCTTAGAGAAATGTGGATGCTGCGGCTAAGAATTTTCGAAAACTGTAGAGACACAGAGTTAGATAAATAACAATAATAATATATCATTAATTTACTGATTAAATTAAAATATATTTTACAAGAAAACAAATACATGTCTTATCTACTTATACTGATTGAAACAAAATGGATGAAATCCTTTTAAATACAGACTTTCAACCAAATACTATGTATCACTCGGGGGTACAGGGGGCGGAGCCCCCGTCTAGGTGTGAAGAGCGCCGAAGGCGCTCGGAGCAGCTAGTATATATATAAATACATATATATTAGGTTGGGGAAAAAGAAATCCATTATTTTTTCGGTAGATGGCTGTTGTGATCGATATCTCGTAAATTATCGATCAAACAATTTCAAATTTATGCTCGTTGTCAAGGTAACAGTTCGCACTAAAAGAATTCGTTTGCAGTTTTTTGTTTTGTCCATTCAGTTCTGAGTTACACGGCGTTAAAGATGGAAGTCAACAAAGAGAAAATTCGGTACATTTTACAGTTTTTCTATGATAAGGGCGAAAATGTGAATAGTGTTTATGGTCCCGATACTGTAACAGCTAATTACGCGCAATTTTGGTTTCGTCGATTCCGTTCGGGTATTTTTGACGTTAAGGATGCCCCTCGCACAGGCAGGCCCGTCGTCGAAAATGTCGACAAAGTCACTGAAATCATCGAATTGGACCGGCATGTTAGTAGTCGTAGCATCGCCCAGGAGTTAAAGATCGACCACAAAACAGTTTTAAACCATTTGCACAAAGCTGGGTTTAAAAAAAAGCTTGATGTTTGGGTGCCACACCAATTAACACCAAAAAACATGATGGATCGAATTTCCATTTGCGAAGCCTTGGCCAAACGTAATGAAATCAACCCATTTCTTAAACGGATGGTGACTGGGGATGAGAAATGGGTCACATACGACAACATTATGCGAAAGCGATCGTGGTCAAAGCGCGGTGAAGCAGCTCAGACGGTGGCCAAACCGGGACTAACGGCCAGGAAGGTTCTGCTTTGCGTTTGGTGGGATTGGAAAGGAATCATTTATTACGAGTTGCTTCCATATGGCCAAACATTAAATTCAGACATCTATTGTCAACAACTGGACCGTCTGAAGCGAGCAATTGACCAGAAACGGCCAGAATTGGCCAACAGAAGAGGTGTCGTGTTCCATCAGGACAACGCCAGGCCACACACTTCTATAGTGACTCGTCAGAAACTCCGGGAGCTTGGTTGGGAAGTTTTGATGCATCCACCATACAGTCAGGACCTCGCACCAAGCGATTACCATCTTTTTCTTGCATTGCAAAACTTTTTTAGTGATAAGAAATTGGCATCAAGGGAAGAGTGTGAAAATCAATTGCTGGAGTTTTTCGCTAATAAGGACCAAGACTTTTATGAGAGAGGCATAATGAAGCTACCATTAAAATGGCAACAAATTATAGAACAAAATGGTGCATATTTGACCTAAATCGGACAATGCAAAACATGTTAAATAAAGTCTTGAAGTTCACGTAAAAATAATGGATTTCATTTTCCCCAACCTATTATATATATAAATACATATATATATATATATATATATATTTGTATATTGTTGAGATATTAAACCGCTATTTTTTTTTAAATTCACACTATAGATAATATTTATAAAGATAAATTGATCTGTATTGGTTTCAGTTAATTAAAATATAGATAAGTGCAGGTCTCAATATAATTTCAGAATTTATATTTTTATCAGTGGTAATCCTTGGTCGAAACAGTCTACTACTGCTATTTTGAAAAATATAAAACTGAATCTATCTAATTATAACATAAATATATAATATAGGATCAAATATTTTTTCAAGTAAATTTGAATATATTTTTATTTTGAAATAAAAGCCCTTTTCAAATTCATCTAACCATTTTTCAGCAATATGTATTTTTTTTCAAATTTTTCCAATATGAAGAATTTTTTATATCCTCCATATCGTTAGATTTTTGTTTTAATTTATCTTCTAGTTGCATAATTTTATCCTGTAAATTTTTTACTTCCATTACTGGATACTATTTCTTCCAACGGTATATCCTTAAAACAAATATTGTCACCTTTATCAAAGTATTATTTTTTTATTTGTTTATTGATTGATACAGAAATTCTTCTGAAGCCATCGATAGATTTTATTCCTCTTATTGAATTTTTAATTATTTTGTTGGATTGTAAATTCTCATGCTGACTGAGACTTCTATATTCCTTTGGTAACTTGTACCATGTATCCTTATCCGTGGACAATCCTATAATATCAAAGCTATGTGTATCCATTTTTTTAATATGTATAAAAAAAATTTTGTCGGCCATACTTATTTGATTTGTAAGAAGGTGACGTGGAAGGGTGTTTTCTCATAAATGAGACCTTAAATTCTGAAATAAGTGGAATCAAATAATTGTTCCTTCCGACAACTGATCAGGACAAACACGAAACATCTCAGACACTACATAAATACTTGACAATCAAATTGGAGGGGGAAAGAGGGGAATATGATTTCATATATATATATATATATAGGTATTATTAAAATAACTAGTCCCCTTGAAAATTTAGTATGTTATATATTAAAACCTGTTATACTACTCGGTATTATTTCTTTATTATATATATATACATATACTTTAAAACATATATTCTCATTGAAATCTTAACTTCAAATTTACCTGGAACTTGCAATTTTACATTTTTACATATTGATAGCATGATATATAATATATGACTAAATGAAAGTAAAAGAACCACTTATTTTTATCTTAATATATACATGATATAATTGTAATTTATCTTTATAATTATATTAAAGACATAAGCAACGTTAATGACACGCAAATAATTAACAAACAATTCATAAATAATCCTTCTCATATTCTATGTTTTAACAAGTCAACCATCTCTTGGCGCTTTATTCCTTTGAAAAGGGATCCCGGAATAACAAAAAATATTTTTTTAAACATTAATTTTCTGACATTAATATATAATTTAATTAATTATATATGAATCATCTATTCATATATTTATATACTTATATCTTAATCTTGTTAAACAGGAAGCAGTCAGGTTTTTTTTTATTTCCCATTAGTTCAACTCAAAACAAACCATTACTCGTGCGTCAATGAAGTTTCATTCTAATTTCTCCAATATCGTTCCTAATCTGATTCTCATGGGATTGTTTTTTTTTATTCTCTTATAAGATCTAATAAATTCTTCGAACTGATTAGCCTTTTAGACATTTGCTTAAATTGTTCCCGACAAACGAGGCTGATTTCAACCAACGGGCCATAATTTCTCAGCAACATGTTAGTTGCACAGTAATAGGGGCCTTCGCTCTTCAGGGTCTTTGAGATCCCTGGCAAGCTCTTTACTTAACGTTATTGATTGCCCCTGAATCGAGCAGCAAATTCGCTAATTTTCTAAAGCTATCTCCTCTCTGTTTTTTTTTATATATTAATATATGGATATACAAAAATTCATTTTGTCAGATAATAGACATTATTTATAATTTAATTTCGAAATAAAATCTATATATATATAAAAAGATTTTTGTCTGCACATTGCTCAGAATTTAAAATTTTTCTGTAGTTCTGTCTGTCTGTCCGGAAAATAAGGAGGTTATTGGCTGAACCGATTTCTATGAAATACATCACAATATTCTTATATACCTCTATTGTAACATAAGCTTTATTTTATTTGAATGAATATTTCTTCTTTTTTATTTAAAAGTGAAGGGTATAAATTTTATCAATGTCTAATATAAAAAAATAGAAATTATTATTTTTAGTGTTTTATGAATACAAAAATATTTTTAAAACGTCAATTAAAATGATAAAATTATATTATCTTTGTTTTAAGTGCAAAAATGATTTCTTGGTTTTTTAAAAATTAAAATATGATTTTTTAGACAAATGATATAAACGAGATGATTTAAATTTTTGTCTTTTTTAAATTGAGTATTTTTTTGAAATTTGTTATAAATCAAAATTATTGTATTCTATTATATATTTTTATTAATAGGCTTCCTTCTTATTTTTAATTTTTAATAAATTCTCTATTTTGATATGATATTAATAAAAAATAATATTAAATTGTATATAAATTTAAAAATTATAATATTTGAATTTGTTTAAATTTTAACACATGTAATCAATCATATGCATAAAGAATAGAAAATGTTGAAAATCAACTTGGTATTAAATTCAGAAAAAAAATACTGATATATAGAATATAGACTATTCGAATATAATTTGAAACTCTCTCCCCCTCTATTTTAAATTTTCAAAAACGGAGTGTTAAGAAATCAAGATGCCTTATGCAACATGGATGGGTAAATGAGTTGGGCTGGAAGAGGAAGCAATTTATAATTTTCTTCTAATTCAGATTAAGGACAAACCGGACAACATTATATCAAATCTCGCTAAGAACATTCAATATTTCTGTGCACAAATTATTCAGACTCACAATCAGTTTAAATTGAAATTGATATAAATTGTGAAAATTTTTATTTGTTTAAATTTTA
Organism: Labia minor; assembly: GCA_963082975.1. NCBI lineage: Eukaryota > Metazoa > Arthropoda > Insecta > Dermaptera > Spongiphoridae > Labia > Labia minor. The sequence continues at coordinate 66,024,110 of OY720344.1, read as the reverse complement.
TTATAATGAATAAAAAAATTAAATATATAGATCACGTGATTAAAGGAGTGCAAAAGAGAAGCAAGGAACTTGGGAGAAAATAAGTGTTGGATCGAGGTCGGACAGAACAGAAACTGTAACCGAAATCTTCCTGCTGCGACTAATAATTTTCCAAACTCCTAGCTCCACAGAATTAGATAAGTTTCCTGGTCTAAAAAAATGAATAAATGAACTTAATAATAAAAAAAACAAATAAATTAAATAATTTAAATTAATACTATTAATGAATGTATATATTGTTAGGTTATCTATAGTTTTATAACGTTAAATATGTTAATTTTTTTATGAATTGTCTCAAGTCTCTTAACTTTGGATATTCTCAAATTTCATTAAATTTAAAAATATTCAATAAGACCAAGGAATGCAAATAAAATATCAAAATGAAATGATTAAGAAATATTATACTCTATTATAACATATACTTATGAACCATAAGCGGAGGAGGTTGTAATCGGGTAACGACAGCTATCATACAGTAAAGAGGCTTTATCAAAACCTTTACCAAAGTGGATGAAAATTGAAATATTTAAAACAATTATTTTGCCCGTTGTATTATATGAGTGTGAGGCATCCTGGGAGAGGAGAGTAGATTTAGAGTATTTGAAATTAGGATTATTCGCAGCATTTATGGACCAAAGAAAGATGAGGTCATCGGGCGATGGCGGAGATAACATAACGAGGAATTGCATCTCCAGATATAGTTAAGGTTATAAAATAGAGAAGGCTGGGATGGGAAGGGGTCGTGACTAGAATGGGAGAGGAAAGATCGGCGAAAAATATATTTGGGAAAAACTATTGAACAAAGCTTGCAAATAGTGCAATTTTATTTCGAAAATAATGGTTCTGTGCGGAACACGTATCGTGCACTACGTCTATTTTATCGTCAACAAAATCGTCCATCAGAGCAGTTAATTCGATTAACCATGGAACGTTTTCGCACCACGTTTACTCTTATTGATAACTCGCTAGAGACGCCGTACGGAAGAAGCTATTGCTACTGTAGAGCGTAGTATTGAGGAAGACCCGAATGAGTCAATTCGCTAATGATTACTATCTTTTTTCATTCCTGAATTGAACAACCATGATGTCTAAGAGCTGTGGTTCCAACAAGAGGGCACAACATGTCGCTCAGCTCTTGCCACAATCGATTTATTGAAAGACACGTTTAGTGACCGCCTAATTTCACGTTTTGGACCTGTGAATTGGCCTCCAAGATCTTGTGATTTAACATCGCTAGACTTCTTTCTGTGGGGCTATGTAAAGTCATTGGTCTATGCGGAAAAGCCTCAAACGCTTGACCATTTGGAAGACAACATTCGCCGTGTTATTGCCGATATTCGGCCACAAATGTTGGAAAAAGTTATCGAAAATTGAACGTCCAGATTGGACTACATGCGAGCCAGCTGTGCCGGTCATATGCCAGAAATCATATATAATATATAATGCCACAAGATTATCTTTCGTATAAATAAAATTCATGTCAATCGAATAATTGTTGTTTTATTGTAATTTAAAGTTCTATACCTCTAAAAGAAACACCCTTTATATATATGAATTTGCTAGCTTCTGCCAAAATTATTTAACTTTTTTAAAAAAATAATACAGAAAATAAGAAGATTACTTTCTATACATAAAAAATTACTAATAAAAGGAAATTAAAATTAGTAATTTGAATTGGATTAAATAACATAATATATTATATTTAAATTAAATTTAATTAATTATATATTATAAATTAAAATTAATAAATAATATTTATTAAACCAGCGCATGTTTGGTTCTTTGTTGATGGCACCACGTCACGTGTTGGCGCGTGAGATTTCCAGTGTTAATTCCGGTAATTTCAGCGATTCAATCAAACTGAAATTTTATATATAGCAGTTTTATTCAATTTTTAATCATGTGAAAAATTATCAAACATATATCTTTATTTTTACGGTCACTTTAGAGGAAAAAAATCAAAACGTTGTAGGTTATGACCCTCTTCCGGTTGAGCTACATTTCTCAAAAGTTGATAGAAAACTACGAATTTTGAATAATGTCCATGTACCAAATTTCATGATTCTAGCTCAAACCTTTTTTGAGTAATCTTGTCTACATACCCACATACAGATATTTTTCTCAACCTTAGTGAAAATGATTCAGGAACCTTCAAAACGTTTCAAAACATCAAATTCTCAACATCGAAAATTTTCGAGATAGTAAAAATAAATATTTATTTAATATTCCTTTTTCTTTGTCTATACTCTCTCTTTCTTTCTTTCTATATATGTAAAATAATAACAACAGAATTTATTATATCCAAAAAGGAATAATTAATTTTCAAGTTTATTTCTTTTAAATTATTTTACAAGTTTATAAATAAAATATATACAAATGGATAAATAATAAAATGAGTAAATTAAATGTCGATAACACATATAAATAGATAAATAATAAATGAGTAATTAGATGTCCGCTAGAGGGTGATATAAGTAGGTAGAGGTAACTATAAATATTTTACATCTTACCCCCTTAGGCTTTTTCTTCAGAAGAAAAAGGTGTCAATTTACTGCAGTGGAAACAGTTTGATAATTTTTTTTTTTTTTTCCACAGTCAACCTCGTATATGGATGAGGAAATTCTTTTTGTTATTTTGAATGGGCCCATCCTTACTTTATCCGTTTTCCTACGGTTTATTTTATTCCCATTCTCGATGTATACCATCTCGCCTATTTTAAATTCTTTTTTTTTTCTATTTTTATCTATCCTTTCTTTATTAGTATGGAAACTTTTTTCGGAATTTTGAAAAGCTTCTTTCCTGGCCTGTTGCAGATTATCTTCCCCAAAAGTGATAGGAGAAATTGTTGATTTTATACCCAAAAGTAAATATTCAGGTTCAAATTTTGTTGAACTATGAATTGTCTTGTTGTATTCCTTTGTACAATCTTCTGCGATTTTAGACCACGCTCTATTATCACCACTATTTATTTTGCATCTTATTCTATTAACAAGAGTTTGGTTTAGTCTCTCATTTAGGCCATTAGATTGGGGACAATCTATTGATGTAAATACAAGTTGTATATTTTTTTTATTTAAATAGTTTTTAAATTCTTGAGAATTAAATCCAGAGTATTGGTCTGTCAAAATCATTTTAGTTTCCTTTCCTTTTGTAACTGGATCTATTAATTTGATAAATTCTTTAGCGTCTTGACCTGTCGAAGTGGAGATCCAAGCGTATCTGCTAAAGTGATCCACTAAAATGTGCATAAATCTTTTCGGTGATCTGTTCCCGGCGAATCCTCCTACCGTATCAATGGACATAATTTCATAGGGTTTACTTGGAGGCCCTAATTTCGACATTAATCCAATTGTTCTTCCTTTACGAGTTTTGTTTTCTTTACAAATCTTGCAATTTTCACAAAATGAATTAATTAGTCGATCCATATTTTTAAAATAATAATAGGGTCTTATTTTCCTTTTTAATTGAGCATTTCCTATATGACCATAATATTCATGAACGAGCTTTATTAATTTTATACCAAAGTCAATTGAAATATATATCCTTGCTCTGTTATTTAGATTTTTAAAAAAAATATTATTTCGTTTTTCTGTTTTTTTATCATTTTCTATTTCTTTAAAATTTTCTTTTTGATCTTCAATTATTTTTTTTATTTCTATTAAATTTACTACTTTAATTTCGTCTTCATTTTCAAAGTATTCTAATATTGGTTGTCTTGATAAAAGGTCTGCCAAAATATTGTCTTTCCCTTTTTTATAAATGATTTTAAAATTAAATTGAGATAGATAATTGACTAAATCTCCCAATATTTCATCTGTTCTGCTCTTTGTTCTTAAATTTTCTAAGGGTTTATGGTCCGTACAAACTCTAAATTCTCGGCCCATGACATAAAATTGCCAATATTTTATTGCTTCTTTAATTGCTTTACACTCCAGGTGAATAATATCCATTTTCTTTTCTTTTTCTGATAATTTCCTAGAAAAATAAGCAACTGGATGCAACATACCATTAATTTGTGGTTGTTTCAATACTGCACCAATTCCTTTTAAACTAGCATCTGTTTCAATTATTATTTCTTTGTCTGTATCATATATTGCTAAAATGGGTGAGGAACATAAATATTCTTTAATTAAATTAAAACTTTCATCACATTCTTTTGTCCATTCAAATTTTACATTTTTTTTTAATAATCGATGAAGTGGTTCAAATTTTTCTGTACTGTTTTCAATATATTTTAAAAAAAAATTTATTGATCCTAAAATACTCCTTACACCAGATTTATCTGTTGGTTTGTTTAGTTTTCTAATAGCAGCCAAATTTTCAATTGCTGGTGATATTTTATTTTCTTGTATGAAATGTCCAAGATATTTCACTGAATTAGAAGCAAATTTACATTTTTCATATTTTAGTTTGAAACCCACTTCGTCTAGTATTTCAAAAGTTTTTTTTATATGTTTCATATGTTCCTCCCATGTTTTAGAAAATATTAAGATATCATCGATATAATTTATAGAGAATTCGTCTAAACCATTCCTTCTTAAAATATTAGATAATGTCCTTTGAAAAATCGCTGGAGCATTTTTAAGACCATATGGTAATACTTTAAACCTAAATTTCCCAAATTTTGTAATAAATGCGGTTTTCTCTCGATCATTTTCTCTTAAAGGAATGTTCCAAAAAGCCGAATTTATATCAATTATCGAAAAATATTTACAATTAGGTATCTTTTCAATAACATCATTTATAGTTGGAAATGGAAAACATTCTGGTATTATCAATTTATTTAATCTTCGTAATACAAAGTCTTGTCCTCCGACCATCCTCTTTTTTGAATGCAAGTGTAACTGGTGATGAAAAACCTCCATCTGATTCCTCAATTAACTTTGCCTCTAATAATTTTTTTATCTGATTTTGTATTTCTCTCTCGTCTATTATATTGCATTTATAAGGTCGTGAATTAATATATTCCTCTTTAATTAATTTAATCTCACCTTCTTTACATTTTACTTTTCCAACATCAAATTTATTTTTAGCAAATATATTTTTGAAATTTTCTATTATCGTTTTTAATTCTATAATTTTATTCTTATCTTCTATATAATCCAATTCATTCATATTTATTTGAAAATCGTTAACATTATTTTTTATATTTGTTGGTTTTATTTTTATAATATTCTCATCATCTATTTTCTGAAAAATTTTTAAATTTTCATTTTGTATGAGTCTGAATTTCTTTATTGCGTCGAGTCCCAACAGTAAATCATAAGAAAATTTGTTATTTTTAATTACATAAGTATTTAGATTCTCCGTAATCTCTCCGATTTTCAAACTAATATTTGCCCGGCCTTGACAGAAATTTTTACCACTAAGTGTTCTAAATATAGATTTGTTTTTTTCTAATTTCAACTTTAAAATATTTAAAAGTTTTTTATTTAGTAAGCTTACATTCGAACCACTATCATAAATAGCTTTTATATTATACTTATTGTCTATTAATACATTTATTTTTATAAGTGGATTAAATTCTTCCGGGCTTTTTAGTTTAAAGAATCATAGTTTTCATTTATTTTAAAATTTTCTTTTTCATTTAAATTACTTTCTTGTTTTATCTTTAAATTTTTATTTCTACATATATTTTCAGAGTGATAACGGTTTGGCCAACCAAAAGATTCGCAAATTGAGCACGAAAATTTTTTTTTTTTTGTATCACTTGTATTATTTTTATCTATATTTTCGTTTTTATTAAAATTTTTATTATAATTCGTTTTAATTTTATTAAATTCATTTGATAAATATTCAATTTTCTTTAATTCGGAAAACAATGTTTCAATTGTTTTTATTTTTTCATAATCTAGTCTATTTTGAAATTTTTCAGGGAGTCCCATCACTATCATATGAATCCTAGACTGTATTGTTCCACCGTTCTCTATTTCAATACATAGTTTTTCTTTTGTAATTGCATAATCGATGATGGACCCTCCTAAATATTTAAAATCAAAAGCTTTTTTTATTTTTATCCAACTTATATCTCTAAATGTATTTTGAAAAGATTCTTTCCAAAGATTCCATTTATTTAATCCAAATTTTGTTAAATTTGTATCATACCAGTCTTTTGATATGCCTAGTATATAAAATCGAAGCGTTTCAATAATATTAGTCTCATTCACTATATTATTTCTAAAACATTCATTTTCAAATTTTTGAATCCAAATTATTGGATCTTGATTTTTATTAAATTTTTCTAAATTTAATTTTTTTTCAATATCATAAAAATTAAAATGAGTTGCACTTAGCTGTAGTTGTAATTTTTCAATTTCCATTTGCAAATTTTTCTTTTCTTCTTGATCGAAGTTGATTTCATTAGAAATTTCTTCTAACGGAATTTTATTAAAAGAAATATTTTCACCTTCATCAAAATAAATTTTTTTAAGTTCTTCATTTAATTTTATACCAATTTTACGATATCCTTGAATGGGTTTTATAGCCAGCATTGAACTCTTAATTATAGAGTTTGAAAGTAATATGGGATGATTTTGAACTTTCCTTGATTCTTCTGGCAACCTATACCATAGTTCTTTGTCTTCGGATAACCCAGAAATTTCATATTCATTTTCTTCCTTTTTCACAATATGTACATAAAAAAATTTTTTTTCCATTTTAAAATTGAAAATTAATTTGTAAAATAATAACAACAGAATTTATTATATCCAAAAAGGAATAATTAATTTTCAAGTTTATTTCTTTTAAATTATTTTACAAGTTTATAAATAAAATATATACAAATGGATAAATAATAAAATGAGTAAATTAAATGTCGATAACACATATAAATAGATAAATAATAAATGAGTAATTAGATGTCCGCTAGAGGGTGATATAAGTAGGTAGAGGTAACTATAAATATTTTACATATATTATATATAATGTATGATGTCTAATATGTTACTTTTATTATTTTTAAAAAAAAGTCTAATAAAACTTTTGCATAAAGCTAATCCAGGATGTTTTTAATACCTCGATTTAAACATTCATTAATATACGGTTAATGGAGATTGCAGGTGTTTTTTTTTTAATAATGAATTCCACTTGAAGGGAACATCAAAGTTAAAGACTCGCCTCTGTTTCTTGGTAATACAATAACACAAAAAGACATCTGCACAAAACAGCATATGGCATTTAAAGAGCTAACTTTCCTCAGACGTCATTCCTTTACAAATTTGACAGCCAAAACGCAAGGTAGAAAATGTCTAAAGTTATAAATGAAAATAAACAAAGTCTGATTCCGCTCTTTAGAAATGATATGAAAATGACATTCTGTTAAATAACTTTTTTTGTAATTTTAATATTGTATTCTTTATCTTTATTTATAATTATTAAATATCTTCAAATCACAATGTAATTTGTTGTAATATAATAAAACTATCTGTCAACTATTGACTCATTGATCACTAAATATTCCATATGGCCATATCACTATCCATGGCGAACCTCGTCATTGGGTTGGTGTCGTTTGGCTTAGGTTTCCCCCTTAATGGAGAAACAAAGTTCGCTGTGGAATCGCGAATTAATGTCTTGATAGACGTGATTTTATTTTTATAAAATAAATAACTTGTTTAGCAAAATATATATATATATATATATAAGAGGGGACTATATGATTATATATATAATATTAAACTCATTTCAACCATGATATACATATATTTATATTTCTATTATAAGTTTTGTATCCGTTTTAAATTAAGTTTTAATTTTAAAAACTTGGTTGGGTTTGCATTTTCGTCCCTAAGTTTCGTAATTCAGTTAAGCTTTATAATTATTGGAAAATTTAATAAACTAATTATATTTTATAATTATCCTCTTTATTTTCTTTATATAATGTTATATATATTCTAAATTTTCTAACTTATCAGCCTTAGTCTTTTTCACAAAACAATGTTAATAACTTAATTTTAAAATTTAATAGAAATTTATTTTATTTTATTTTTTAAGAAAAATGACTAATTTTGAGTCCACCTAGCTCTATAAATTAGTTAATAATATCTCGTAAATACTCTATACTCTATATCAGTTATTCTCAACCACTGTGCCGCGAGATTATCAAAATGTGCCGCCAAATTATTACAAAGAGGCTCTCAAACATTTCCGACTTTTTGGTTCGAAAAAAAGGTAAACCGTTTTTGGGACTGCTTTTTTTCAATATGGTAAACTTTTATACTTATCATTTTCTTTGTGTGCCGCGGTAAAAAAAGGTTAAGATCACTGCTTTATATAATTGAAACAATTTCTAGAGCATCCGGTCAGAACTTTCGTAACTCGACGTAAAGACAATCTAATAAAAACCTAATCATTTCTAATTCGATAACATATGGTATAACATTTCTAATTCGATAACATATGGTAAACTTTTATACTTATCATTTTCTTTGTGTGCCGCGGTAAAAAAAGGTTAAGATCACTGCTTTATATAATTGAAACAATTTCTAGAGCATCCGGTCAGAACTTTCGTAACTCGACGTAAAGACAATCTAATAAAAACCTAATCATTTCTAATTCGATAACATAACTTTTATATCTATAGTAACTGGAAGGAGGTTCTAAGGACTATTTCTGGCACACAAATTGAAAATAACTCAAGGGATGGATAATAATTTAATAAAATATAAATAAATAAAAATATTTAATATAAATTTTAAAATTAAATTATTGTATTACTATCCAAATTTACGGTTGGCTTGATTTCTCAAAAATGAATACATATAATATATGTACTTATTTAGTCATATTATGACTAAATAAGTACTAAATCAAAAAAAAATTATTTAAAATAATTTAATGTACAAAAAATAAAATAAATATGCAAGTTTGTCACAAATTGTAACCAAATTCGAATAAATCAAAATTGAAACGAGGTTATTTCGTTTATATATATATAATACAATATAATATAAATACAATGAATCATAAAACAATCGCTAAAGAAAACAAACCGATCATTGATATCTTTTTAATCGGCGATTGTTCTAAACACTCCTCTCCTTGATATATTTATTTATATCAAAAAAGCATTCCATTCCATTACTCTATCGAACGACATCTGTGCCACTTGAACAAATTTTAATTATTTTCCCATGTTTATTTTTTTGTAAATGTTTTTGTATATATGCATGATTTCAAGTCAAATATTAGATGACTTCTTTTTTTTTTGTTTGGGGGGGGGGGGTAAGATTTACTGACCAGTCACCTGTACCGTTCAAATAATTAATAAATAGCAATTCGATATATTTCGAACCATTGTACTTCGAGCATTATGTAATTTAATCAATGACATTGAATATATTCTCTATTCATTTGTTCTCCTGGTGGATTCTAAAAATATCTATTTCTAATTTCCTTACTAATATAAATTGTATAATATATTATTATTATTGTTGTTTATTTTGTGGTTGGAAATTATTAAATATATGCAAAACATTTTGGAATATTACTTATTAAAATATTCCTAAGTAATTATAAACAATGGCTTTAAACATGTTTTGAGTTAGTTGCATAAGATATAGCTGTCAAAGACACTTGTCCAATAGAAACTTTTTTATTTTCTAATAAAATTAAAATCATCTAATTAAAAATAAAGTTATGTTTATATAATTTTGTAACTAAAATTTTTAAAATAAAATTATACTTATATTTTTTTTCAAAGATTACTTTATATTTAGCATTTTTAATGAATATAAAATAAATAGTAATAATAATTTAAATTACTTATAGATTAATGATCACAATGATTTAGAGATATATTAAAAGAAATTTGCCAATAGAATTCAATTATGTTTTAAAGTTAAAGGAATGGAAGATTTATTAGACAACTGTTTTTTACGAATTGATTCTATTAAAGAGGGTGACAACCTATAAAGTCTTTACTTAAAGGTTTAGTCACCTGGCAAGGAATCACTCAACTGTAACCCCATTCCATTCCAAAGCTGTTCTCGTGCTTTGAAGGGGAGGTGTAGACAGAGATAAGTATCAGTGTTATTCACATTTCATATATCTTAGATAGAATGTGAAAAATTATAAAGCTCTTAATCAAATAAAAAAAATACCTTTCTTTTCTTGGTTATTTAATTTTTGTTTTTTTTTCTTTGAAATATATAATAAAGAGATTTAGTGATCAATGAGTCAATAATTGATAGAAATTTATCAAAATTCAATACAATAATATTGATATACAATTCTTTAGTTATTTATTACAATTATTAAATGTTACATCATTTCATCAATCTGATTCAAATGAATGGAACTTGGGGTCCTGAATAATAATAAATAATATAAACTTTATTTTAAGTCACTATATTATAAGTTATAACATTTCTTAAGGTATCATTAGGTAGCCTGAAGATTAAGGTTCATTCGGGTTTTTATTTAAAGTTTCTCAGGAAAACCTGTTTGTCGCCGATGTCTATTTTTTGACTGAGCGGGAAAATGCAGGGGGCATTAGAAATAAGGTAGGGAGATTCTGGCTACACAAGTGAGAGACAAACATTTTAATTAAAATTTAGACTTATAAACTTCATAGATAACATCAGTGGCGTACCTAGGGGGGGGGGGGCGGGGGGTGCGGTCCGCACCTGGCGGCACTTATCTTGGGGCGGCATTTTTTATATTTAGTTATAGTTGTAAAAAGCAACTTATTCATTTCATATTTATTTTTTTCCTTTCTTGAATAATAAATGATTATTATGATTATTATAAGTTTACTATTTGATTTATATAAATTATGATTAACTATATGATTTCGAATATTATTCCTCGGTGTATATAAATGCATTTTAGTGTAAATTTTGAATTCTAATTCCAAGAACAGGATAATAATTTTATTTTATTGTATTCATTAAAATTCGTTGAATTCGTAAACGCATCTTTAAGATTTTGTTCGGCAATTTTTCCTAACTAAAATTGTTTTATATCAGTTTATAAATGTCATTTCTTTTGAAAAGTTTATATGATTACTTTGAAGTGATATACCAATATTTTTTTTAAATCATCGATTTTTCTTTTGAAAAGCAGGGCCGGCGGAAAAAATATAAATATAAATTTTGAGAGCATTATACACGATTTTTCTAGTATGAAAGCTAGAAGAGTAAATATTATATAAATATGTTTACGAGTGCATACAAATATGTATAAAAAAATTTGCTCTGTGTATTAATTAATATTGATTAGATTAAATAACTTAATAATTTATTTATGTGTATTAATTTATAAAAACCACTATTTGATTAACTTATAATAAAAAGGGCGGCAAACCGGAGATCGCCCCGGGCGGCAAAAGTTCTCGGTACGCCACTGGATAACATTAGTTTGAACTTAAGATGGTGAGTATCGAAAAATTAAGTTCGAAAATGCAACGAGGGGTCGGGGAAATCGGGCTATATATACACACTTTGTTTCTCCTTATCCAGAGTCTCCCCGTTATCTACTGTCTCCTATATATATAATTAGAAGATATTGGTTTATGTTTTAAATATTTTACGTATTTTTAAATTTATTATAATTAATGTTTATCTATGTCTTGTGAAATTTTATTCTGTTTTCTTTATCGTGATGAAAAACACAATCCTACAAAAATATTTTTCAATAAATCATTCGAAAGTGGCTATTAAAACTAAACAAACATAATAAAAATCAATATATATATATAAATTTAAAATAAAAATTAAATTCAAATGCAAGAAATATGATGACTTAAATGATGTTTTTTTTTGAAAAAAAATTAACTTTTAATTGTAGTATATATTAGAAAAGCAAATTAGCATTGTAATACTAAATTAATTCAGTTAGTCTTAAACCAGTTTATATTCTACAGCCATTGATTTTAGTAAAACCTTATCCAATAAATAAATAATATATTATTAATTTATTTTTCTTAATTTATGTTTTGAACTTTTAGACCTTTATATGATAATAATCTATTAAATTTATTATTATTATTATTTTTAAATTTAATTGGAAATATATATACATATATATATAATATAATATATTTTGTCTGTGTTTTTGATTGAAAAATTTTTATATAATTTGATAACCAATAAAAAAGTGGTTCATGAGGTACCTCATATAAATTTTCGATTTAAAAACAAGTTTATTAAATACAAGTAATATATTATATACCAAAATATTGTAGGTTTTTTGTGTGCCTCAATGTTAAGGTGATAAACTTTCGAAATGGAGGATTTCTCCAAGTACTCAAATTTATTATATATATAATAAATTTTTGTACTTGTGTTTGTATTTTTTATATATACTAGAATATATATATTAAATGATTTTAATTAACAAATACTTGTGAAAATTGGCTAAAAATTGACCTAGATCTGATAAATAATTAAAATATATATCAAACAAATTTAAATTATTTTAAATATATATTTTAAATAAGTGTTTAGATTAAAAATTATAAATATATAACTGCCAAATATATATAACACACAATTATGAACAACTATTATGTTTTAAATTATTTTAATGTAGCTTTTACATCAGAAATAACCATATTGAAATTTTACTCTATTTTGTTGATAATCTTCCCTCGATTTTCTCTCTATAATTGGCTCAAATACATTGAATCTCACTTGATTTGGCACATTTGTATCGCTCATCAGTCCGTACCAATAATTTCTTATCAATGGAAACACCTTCCCTTCTTTTATAGAGAGCCAATTCATTCCCTCATCCTTTCATTCTTTTTCTATTTTCCAAATCGCTAATCAAATCTTCACTATTGAAGATTGAGAAGTCACCAAATTTCAATTATTCAATAGTTTCTCAATAAATAAATCTGACAAAAAACCACTTCGTGGTGGAGGTTCCCGCCAAGTTGTGAGCCCTAAAAAGTTAGGAAATCAAAAAAAGTTAGTTGTCTTTCATAAAAATTAGTGAAATCAAAGCTTGGCGGCCGCCAGGTTACTCACCTTACAATATTAATTGTTTTTAAAACGTTCATTTCTTGAAGTGAATTTAATTGCATTTCCAATAAAACTTTTGCAAATACTCTGTGGTAATGTGGGAGATACTACCACTATACACTATTCAGGAAATGAACTTTTTAAAAACAATTAATATTGTAAGGTGAGTAACTTGGCGGCCGCTAAACCTTTGATTTCACTAATTTTTATGAAAGACAACTTTTCGGGGCCCTAACTTTTTTGATTTCCTAACTTTTTAGGGCTCACAACTTGGCGGGGAACCTCTACCACGAAGTGGTTTTTTGTCAGATTTCAATGCTATTTGTAGAAATGATATTTATTTGAAATGTACAATAATGTATATTGATGTAGAAGTATTGGTGAAATTAATGATGGCAATATTTATATCCCTGAATGAACGTTTGGGTCCATGGTATCTAATGGGGGTGAGAATAATTTAGTCAGATTCCACGCTACCTAAAATCGCTCAAGTCGTGGCTCAAGCCACCCGTGGTTCAAGCCGGCGAGAACGTGTTAAAAGATAGGGATGCATGGTAGCATTATGCATTATTACAATTTAATAATTAAAATCTGACTTACCTTGTACCAAAGAATTAATTTGCGATGAATTTTTACATGTACTCGTATATGAAAGTAAAAAGATGGAAGTAATAATTTGTTATCAAACAACTACACTTAATTAATTTATTTATTAAAGCTATTGTGATTATTTTCCATGGAGGTATATGGAGGGAACATTCCGTTTGTTTTTGGTGGTGGGAGGTGGCACCAAAAAAATAGGGAGAAATTCTTGTCGTCCATTTTGGATGTACCAAAACATTGAATTTTCCATAAGCCATAATACATTTTTGTTTCCAATTTTCTCGTATGTTTGAAAAATTTTCTAAGTTATTTCTTCTTTATTTTATAGTTTAGTTAATATATTTAAATTTTGTTCTCTATGTTCCCTCTCTACCTCCCTGTTATTTTCATAATTATTAAAGGAATTGTAATTTTTTTTTTATTTAAACACAACATTGTATAAATTATTTATTAAAATAAAATAAATGCATAATATGTATAATAATTTAATAAATAAAATAAATATATAATATTTTAATAAATATAATTATTTTATAATTATTTTATTTTAATAAATAATTTATACAAAAAATATGGTCTTTAAATAAAAATCCCTTTAATAACACTTAATTAATTGTTCAAAATAATTAAAATAAAAAAAGTCGAATTGGCAGTCGTGGGACTGGCCGACAGAAGTGAAAACTTGTTTGAAATTTGAAAGCAGACGGAATGCGCACCAGCTTCACGAGAAAAATGAAATTTATATACGTATATATATATATATATATATAAAATTCATAATTATTTTTTTCAGCAAACTGATTATTATTACAAAAATATTAAAAATACGATGTGTATGAATATATATATATATCTAAATATATAAAAGGCAATGTCTGTCTGTCTGTCTGTCTGTGTGTGTGTCTGTCATATTCTCAAAAACTACCTGTCCGATTGCGATGAAACTTTCAGGGATTGTTGTGGGCGTCCCAGGGAAGGTTTTAGTGTAGTTAAATCCAAAATTAATTTATCCAAAATTAATTTAATTAGTAATATTTTGGTAAAAGTCTATTTATGGTTACCATGGTTACATTGAAAAATTTACAATAAATAAATAAAAATAATTGGAAATCTTTTCAACTTATTATTTTGATAAATTTTATTAATATTTTTAATTTTTTTTAAACTGCCAAAAATAACATACCCATAATAATAGTTGTAATAAAAATAAAAATATAAATCACAATGTAAGTAAAATATTGAATCGTTTTATTTATATTGTTTCAATTATTGTTTGAATATTTATTAAATTTATATATAGATTAATTTACATGTTTAAATGTATATTTAATAAATTTATTTATTGATTCTTAATATTAATAATTCCAATTACTTGAAATTCTTGAAATTTTTTTTATTTAAAAGCATATTCAGCATATCTCGCAAATTTGAATTGGATTAAATAACATATATTAATTTAAATTAAATTAATTAATTCAATTATAAATTAAAATTAATAAATAATATTTATTAAACCAGCGAAAGTTTGGCTCTTTTTTGATGGCACCACGTCACGTGTTGGCGCGAGAGATTTCCAGTGTTAAAAAATTAATTCTGGTACTTTCAGCAATTCAATTTTCGATGTTGAGATTTTGACGTTTTTGATGCTATAAATAATATTTATTAAATTATAATTTAATTTATTTAATTTAATTTAAATTAATAAAATTATTTAATCAAATTCAAATTTGCGAGATAGTCGATTGGAAGAAACGTTGGCATAATTATGTATATTGTTTTAGAAGGGGCATATTTTGAAGGAACAAAATAATTATTGAAGAAGATTAACTATTTTGCGTTTTACTTAGAAATTCGGGAAACTTTTTTGTCACAATGTATCATAAAAAAGTAATTAATTAAACTATTTAAACATCTTTAAATTTATCTCTATGACGCTACAAAACCTCATTCCTATAATTTTTATTTTTGCTCAAACTCTCCTACTTTTATAGAGTCTATCCAACTGTCTTTCTCAATTTCCTTACAAATAATCCCTCAATATCTCACAAATATCTCACCAATATTTTCTCACCCATTCGAACCACATTCCCCACACATCCTAAAAATTAATTATAATATAATTATAAAGATGTTGTATTATTATTACTTTTATCATATTGTTTATTTTACTTTTTAATTAATTCAGAGTTTTCTATTTCTAATTAATTATTGTTAGTCAATAGTAATGATACATTTTAATTTTTATATTTACTTGATTGGACATGTTATTTATTTAATGTTGAATCATTCTTAAAACAAATTAAAAAAAAATGTTTTGCATGATATAATTTAACCAAACACAGTTTTTTTAGTCATTTGTGAATTATTAATCAGTGTAATTACATTTCTAGCTCTATATACGATTGGGATTATAATTATTTTGTTTATATTACGTTTATAATTAACATAAAATAAAACAGATTAAAACTTTAAATTGACTAATTAAAAAGAATTATAGCTTCAGAAAATACAATATAATAATGAAAGCGAAAATAGTAAATATTATATGAATAATAAACAATATATGTACATTAATTAATATATTATTGTATATAGAGGCTCAGCAATCAAATTTTATTTTTGTAGGATTGTAATTTTAGGTTTTTGTGATTTTATTAAATCGTTTTCACGCTATTTTTTCTCCTTCTTTTTACTATCTCGCCAGAGATAGTATTGCGATCACGAACATTTTCGATGTTGAGATTTTGATGTTTTGGTACGTTTTGAAGGTTCCTGAATCATTTTCACTAAGACTGAGAAAAATATCTGTATGTGTGTATGTAGACAAGATTACTTAAAAACGGCTTGAGCTAGAATCATGAAATTTGGTAGATGGATATTATTCAAAATTTGTAGTTTTCTATCAACTTTTGAGAAATGTAGCTCAACCGGAAGAAGGTCATTACCTACAACGTTTTGATTTTTTTTCCTCTAAAGTGACCGTAATAATAAAGATATATATTTGATAATTTTTCACATGATTAAAAATTGTATAAAACTGCTATATATAAAATTTCAGTTTGATTGAATCGCTGAAAGTACCGGAATTAACACTGCAAATCTCACGCGCCAACACGTGACGTGGTGCCATCAATAAAGGGCCAAACATGCGCTGGTTTAATAAATATTATTTATTAATTTTAATTTATAATATATAATTAATTAAATTTAATTTAAATATAATATATTATGTTATTTAATTCAAATTGCGAGATAGTCCAGTGGAGACACTCCAGCTATAATTTAGTCTTATGGCTGTTCATTCAAAATTAAAGGCACAGGAGTTGTTTTTTATTAATTACAATAAATTAGTCATATTATAAGAAACAAAATTGATATTTATAAAATACTTTTGATCAATATATTTTATTACAAATATCTAATATATTTTTATAGTTTTAATATCCAACACAAATTATTTGTAAATGATTTTTATTTTTACAAATCATAAAATATTTTATTCAAATACATTTATTTTTTTAAAAAAATAATAAATAATAAATAGGATAATATTTTATTTTTTCAATTATATAACTTATGTTGATTCAACTTAAAAATGTTTAAACACGAAATGAAAATGGCAAGGATTATTTTATTTTTTATTTTATTTTTCATTTTTTATTTTTTTATAAAGTAAAAATTTATTACTATGACATGGAAGACCCCCTTGGAAGATTTTGCCTCCATAGGGAAACGCATTTTTTCATGAATAGGATATGAACATAAATTTTTGACCTAAATTCGTTCAAGTCATCTTTTTTTATTCTCCTCCTCCCACCCTATCTCTCCATCCTTCCTTCTTTGCCTCTTAAATGATGTATGAATTCCAGTTGCTGTAACCGGCCCCACTTGAAAAATTAATGAAATTCAATTAGATTATTAGTTTACCTGAATTTCGTTTGACAGAGAGGCTGGGGTGGTAATTTTATGCTTGCCCAACCTGCCTAGAAGGTGTCAATAAAATCTAATGCCATGTTTTTTAAATTAAGCATTTAAATATTTGAACAGTTTTATTATAGCTTCATGTATCAATTCATCTTCAATATTTATTTTAAATCGTTGATTATCAAAGCAAATGATCGTTAATCCAGTTCTTCTGCATAGAGATGTTTTTACCATGGAACAAATTTATGTTTAATTGGCCTATTAAATTATTTAAATTATGATATCGATTGGCTAAATTAAATCAGTCTCGATTTAATATACGACGTCACCCATCTATATTCTACCGGTTTTAGTGCTTTTGTGGAATCTCCATTTCAACTCTCTCTCTCTAGTGAAAGTTTTAAAAAGATGACTTATAAATTATGGATTATACCATTACTATCTTGTTAAATCTTATAAGAAATAGTGTTATAAACTTAACTTATCATTTTTTTAAACCCCAAAGAAATTAATAATCTTTTAAAAACTAATTAACGTATTTAAAGAAGCTTCTAATGATAGTTTAAATTTCAAAAAAAAAAAATGCGCATAAAGTATATTTCATAAAATAAAATTATTCTTGTTAAATCTTTTTCTTTTTTAAGTAATTTACAGATTAAATATCTTAACAAGAGTAAGCTTAATACATCTTAAAATCTTCTTAAAATCACTTAAGTTCAAATTTTTTGTTGCTTTTAACTATCCAACTTTGTGGAACTATTGAACTCGAAAGTTTTTGACCATAAAAACCATCCTCCTTCATCCATTCTTATCTCGAGCCAGTCAATATCTAATCTTTCCCAATTTATTTATATCAACTTTTATCTAGTTTTACCTACACATTGCAACCTTGGATTACTAAATTAATCCCTTTATAAACAAACTTCGCTTTAGTTTTTTTTGACCCATTCGAAATACATTCTTTGCTCTTCGTAACTTTTTAGATGATAATATTTAAATACGTTAAATTAAATTTCATATTTTTAAAATTATTATGTCAGATTTATTAATAAAGTATTTTATAATTGCAAATAAAAAAAAATGATTATAAATGAAAAAATCTATTTTCAAAAATAAAATAATATAAAGGTATATATAAGTAATTCCAATATTAAATTGAAATAATGTCATGAAAAGGGAGCCCCCTTTTTCTTTTCATTGTTTTTTTTGTTTTGCTTTTTTAGACCTCTTTTAAACGTGTCTTAATAAAGGGCAAATCGAATTATCTCGAAAGGTCGTTTACTTGTTAAATTGATTTTTTTTAAAATTTACTCCTTTCCCTTTATATCTCGTCTTTCCTTTGATTAATGAATTGTACACGAAAAAGAGACAGAGGATGTTGTTGCTATCATTGTTACATGTTCATGAATTGGAAAAACTCTTATTTTCATACTCTCTTTCCTTTCCTGAAACGCTTTAAATCAATTTTTAAAAATAAAATTAAAATATGAAAAATTATTCACACATAATTATTCAGATTTATTAATATAAACAAATTTGAATTTAACTATTTTTCATATAAAATTTATTAGTAGTGATATTTTATATTTTTTATTATAAAAATGAATAATACCAGAATTCGAGTTTATGTAGTGACCAAGCACGAAGTATAATTTAATACGAATTAATATATATATATGCAGTTGAATAAATTTAAAGAGAAGATTTATCGAAAAGTCAGTAGGATCAGGTGCTTGGGATTATTTGTACAACGGCGCCTTATATGTCTATAATTACTTGAGCTATGGTCAGACTTAAACCTTACTTAGCAAATACTTTAATAAAACCTGCTTTTGTCCCTTCAAATCGCATTTGAATAAGTTTTGAAATGGACTAAAAACGTTTTCTATAATCTTAAATTGTTTTCATTTATTTTATAGTTAAAAATATCGGAATTATACTATAAAACTTGTATATTATTTGTATATTTTATTAATTTAATTCCAAAAGATAGGAGTATTTATTTTTGCAATTGAACTCAAGTCCTCTCCCCTTTTCACTTCCAACGCTACAAAACCTTCCATCCCAATAATTCCAAGATCACGACTGGGTTTCCTATATTGTGAGCAATTGACATTTGAAATTTAACATTATCAATTTAGGTATTTTATATTTTATTAGGAAAACAATATATTTTTTTAATAAATGAATGTGATACATTGAACTTATTTCTAAACTGGTTATTGTCCAGAATTGTTTGTGATTAATTATGAAATAGTCTTGAAGATAACGTGCGATAATAAATGCAAAAAGTACTAGAGAAGGGTGGTGGAGTGTTGGGACACTCGGTGAAAATCAATGAGAGAAACTATATAAGAGCCCACATAAGCGGCGCGTGCGTGGCCTAAACGCAATTTCTCACTATTACGTTGTATGGCCAAGTGTAGGCGTTGACCGTGCTGGGGTCAAGTGCATCGACATCAAGGCCGATCGCCGAAAAAAGGGTAGGAGATGTTCTTGGGATTTAGCCAAAAGAGTTTAAAGGATAATGACTAACATCAAACCTTTCAAGTGAAATCATTTTCCTTATTTGTCATTAAAATCTCAAATATGTAAAAAAATCTTAGATTAAAAAATCATATCTATTTACGATTATGACTAGATTAAATATAAACTAAATATACATACATATATATATATATATATATATATATTTATATGTAGAATAATTAAGTATATATATATGTAGTTAGATTAAGTTAAAATCCTTTGATTATTTGTATAAAAAATATATATTAAATTCACTTAATTGAATAATGATGTGAACGTTTTTTGTTCAATTTAATTTTTATATAAATATTTCGAGTCTTAAGGTTTCACGAAAGCGTGGTGGTAGCGTGTCTGACTATCACACCGTGGAGCTTCGATCCTCAGACATTATAAGGGAATTTCTTGGTTACAAAAGTGAATAATATTGGGGAGTAAAATTTACTGATAGTTTCTACTCCATAACCTAAATGGTAACAAATTTGACAAGCCCTATTTTTTCATAGGATGTTTATTAATTAGTTTTTTTTATTTTTACTTTGAGACTTAGGGATTTTGCCTACTATGTGGTCTAGTTTCGTTAGTCAAAATGTTATATATATGTGACAGAAATTCTTGTTAGGCTGCCTCCTTGGCTCTTTACTGAGCAACCACAAGCTGATTAATAATAAGCATTCTTATTAAAATATTCTCCATTATCAGTAATTTTTTTTTAAATTTTATCTAAAATATATTATTATATTCTAAAATAGTGGTGGCACTATTGCTCCACTATTATTATAAATTATAATATATTATAATTTCATAAATACATTCACTATTTTGCCCATAGTAAAATAAATATAATTTTTAAAAGTATAACAAATCTAGCGGGCCACAAAAGTTGTTATCTCAGCCTGCAGGTTGTTTTAAAATCTATTTTTCTGGTTCACAATAAATTTATAGGGTATGTATATATTAATATATTTATATTTATATATATATATATATATATATATATATAAGGGAGAGAATTATAAATAATATACCAATTTGTGTTTCTCTGTAATATAAAGATTAATTTATTATTATTTACAATGGGTATTTATTTTATTTTAATTACAATTATTTACAATTACAAAATTACCTGTAATATAAAGAAACGCGAATTTAAGTTTATTATTATCACTTCTTTAATTTATCTTAATGAAAAACTATATTTTTTATATAATATTATTATCTGTTTAATGATATTATTTTTACACGTTGTCATTTTATATATTCCTTCCTCTAGTCGAAACTAATTTAAAAAGGAGCCTTATTTGTTTGAAACGCCGAAAATTCACACAAAGAAAGTCCACTTTCTTTACATATATATATCATATTTAAATTAATTTAAATAAATTGGTGAGTATTCACATAAATAAAATTATCTATTTTATTCTCATTCGAATAATTTTAATATACATTAGATTGATAATGAACTCTGTCGTTTTCTGATGCATCACTAAATTGTTTGTTGTTGTTAGTTTTTTCTTTCCTGTAATTGTGCTAACGATGATGAGGAGAAACGTTTTGCTTGAAGGGCACTTTAATAATGACTAATAAAGGAAGCGACCGAGGATCAACGAGAACCGATAAAGATACAAGCGTCGGTCCTTGTGTCAATTGAATGCTAATCGGATGCAGCTCAAGTTGGTTCTGCATCAAGATTCCGAAAGTGTGTGAGGGAACATGTTAAAACCTGTTGGTTGCATTTTGCACAGCCTTGTTTCTAATTGCCGATGCAAACCAAACGGTCCAGTGGAGTATCATTTGTTGCCACCCAATGCAAACAAACAAGTCTTATCTATATATAGAAACGAACAAAAATAAATTTCTATACGACAAACATGTTATATGTTACTGATTAAAAAAAACATACACATCTGAAAGGTGATATCGAAACACTACGCTTGCATTTTAAAAGAATCACTTCAGAATGGAATCTTTATTTTTTTTTCAATTGCATTTTGAATCTTTAGATTTTTTATTCTAATTTATATATTTGAATATAATCTCAAATTAGAAGAACTTATTAATTTATTATTATAAAATTTATTTCGTTTTCAAAATTTTAATTTTGAGTAATTTAATATAGATAATTTTTCTTCTCATTTATGGAATGGAAATGAAGAAACCTATTTTTATTTGTAAAAATGGCTTTATTTTTCAGCGTAGTTACCCTCAACTTAAATACACTTATTCCAACCGTCTTCTAATTTATGGATCCCTTGACTGTAGTGGTTTTCCGGCAGCCCTGCAAAATAACCCTCCACCGCTGCTATTACTTCTTCGTTTGAAGAAAATCGTTTTTCACGGAAATATTGTTTGAGGTGTGGAAGAGCCAGAAGTCGGAGGGAGGCTGGATGTTGCAACAATTGGTACTTCACAGCAATGGTTTTTGAGGCACCTATTTTGCACATTTTGAAACCCAAATTAACACTCAAAATACTGCTCACTGTACCCAATGAAATAACTAAAGCATCTGTTAAATCTCTTTCAGTCATTCGACGGTCTTCCAATACCATTTCTTGTATTTTTTAATGATATTGACGAATAGATGACGCTCCGCGAACTTATTGAACAGCCCAGTATATGTTAAAAATATTCTCAAACTTAATTTATCGGTATTTTAATCGTACTTAATAGAGTTTGATTATATTTGTATAATTTATATTTGTTTTTTACTTTTTGATAACTTTTTTATTAGAATATATTCTGTTTACTCTTGTTTGTTTATCTATCTATTGACTTTTACTAAATTTATAAAGAGGAAATTAAAAAAAAATATTTGAACGAACGTGGAAAATAGTCTTCAAAATATGTTGTATGTCACCATATACCATTAGAATAAGAGAATAAAAAAATATGTTTTTTTAGATTTTTAAAAAATCATGGGATATTCTATCTCTAAGTAGAGTCATTTTTAAGTTTCTAAGGTATGAAAATAGTGGAAGAGGAGCATGAGAAAATTGACTTTCCAGGTACTAATTTTATTATTATTTATTTTCACCAAGACACTTAAGTTATTTGGAATATGAAAAGAATTTTAATTTGTTTATTAATAAATGGCATTATATTTAGACAATTTACCATTTGTAGTTATTGAATTATGTGAAACTTTTCGGTATATTCAATAAAAAATTTATATAAAATTGTATTTAATATTTTGCTGAATAGGAATTGTTTTTTATCACATAATTATCAATTATTTAATTTATGTTCTAAAGTAAAAAAAAATACTTGCACCAACTTATATTATAGATCGTAGACCATTTCCATTCCTTTCTATAATTTATTTTCTTCTCTCAATTTTAATCACTTAGCGGTCTCTCTTTTATTGCATATTTGTTATTAGTTGGTGCCAAAAGAAAAGTAAACACAACTAGTCTTTCTCAGTATAACCCCATTAATCAATGTCATTGGTAACTTAGTAAAAAAATGAATTTATTACTTAAATAAATTGTAATTCATATTATAATATATCGAAGAAATAATTGTTGTGAAGGATTCTAGAAATTTAATCCTTGTTTTTTCTGTTAGTGGGGAAGTGGAGGGGGAATAATGTAAGAGGTTGCAAGGACCAAATCTGAACGTGAAAATATTTAAATTCAGTGGAGTTCTTCTAAATCTGATACTCAGATCTAAAAATATTATATTAGGGGACATCTATAAGTGAAAAGAATAAGATAATTTTACCCTCTCATTTCCTTCTTTCACATGTCATCATCATCATAGTTTCTTCAAAAAGTAATGTCAAATTTTCCTCAAAGACGCCTTACATTGTGAAAATTAAATAAACAATATTTGTTTTAAATTTAATATTATTTATTAATCTCGGCATTTATTAAACTTCTTTGAGACAAACAACATAGTTTGTACAAAAATAGTTATGAATATATATACGTATATTATATAGTATTTTATATATATCAAGTTTAATTTTATTAATTTTTATTGCGATATCACATCATCCATAACTTTCATCTCACTTCTTTTAATTCAAAATTTTACAAAATGTCACATCCATTCTTCCCTTGACAACGAGACATTTATGAATGTAGTTTAGCGTCTAGCGGAGTTAAATCACATGATCTTGGTAGCCAATTCACGTCACCTCTGCGAGAGATAACCCTACCCTCAAACCGTTCATGCAGAATGTTCATTGTGTCGTTCGCTATGTCAGTTGGATCTTGTACGGATGCAGGCCCAAGTCCCGACGCAAAATTCTCCAAGTGGAAGTCTGCGAAAGGCCGAGTTGTAGTGCACGGCAAGAAATCGACTGCCTCGGAGTCTCCTGAACCCTCTCACGTACAGCGGCGATGTTCTCGGCCGATCTGGCGTTCCTTTGACGTAATTGGTTTACTGAACCGGTCGTCTCAAATTTGGTCACCAATCGTTGGAGAGTAGACTTTGAAGGGCCACCGCGCACTAACGAACACTCATTTTGATAATAAATTTTTATCATTTGCACATGCTGCTCAACTGTGTAACTTTCCAAGATGATTTGGCATCAGTGACTGAATCAGAAAAAACAGATTTGAAGGACAAAAAAAAAACAAAATGGCCGCCTCAGATTATTAACATCGACCCGTCCTTGTTGAAAGACCCTTTACATATAGTATATATACAGTGCTAGATTATGCGGAGTAGTAAATTCATAGTAGGATTGCCCCTCAACATTTGATTCAAATATAAATAAGATATAAATTTCGAACCTAGAATTCCTTAACTTGTACTTAAAGAACTCTATGGCAATAATTTGAGAAAAAAAAATATTTAATTAATATTAAAAAAAAATTATTGTATATAATATTTGAAAATTATGTATCATTTATATTTTGCATTAATTTATTGATAATTTCTTACTTATTTTTGAATTAATAATATATTCTTAAAAGAGTGGTGTAATACAAATATAGGCGCACACACGAGATTTTGACTGTGTAATGCAGTGGTTTCCAAACCTATCTGGTCAAAGGCCCCCTTTCCAGAAAAAAATTTACTCAGAGCCCCCTGGAAATTAACTATTTTTAATTTTAATAACAATTAAACAGAAAGATAAATGTACCTATTCTCAAAATATTATAAATAAAGGTATAAATTAGAAACATTGAAATTATGTATCTATTTATTGAATTCAGAATAGAAAAGTAATATATAAGTAATTTTCCCTAAATGCACCTGTGGCCTCTTGTAAAATTGGAAAACTTTTCTTTCCTCCATCGGAAATGTTTCAGAGCATCTTACCTTTTTTATTTTTAGGAACAATATTGAAAAAAATTTAAAAATAATCGAAAATGTTCAAAAGTTTCAAAAATTTCAAGTATTAGAAAATTTTTTCGCGGCTCCCTTATGACGGCATCACAGTTTGGGAATCACTGCATTAGAACACATATACATTAGAACTTCAATAATCAAGGAGTAAGTATCCAGAATTTCGATTTACTATTATTTCCAAGTTATCCTCGTTTTAAGAGAAGAATTAAACAGAGTTATGACTTATTTAATAATAATAATTATTTAATAATAATAATAATAGCGTCTAGTAAAAACAAAACTTATTATCAGTTATTTCTTTATGAAATATGAAAATATGTGGGTCAGTAATAAATGTGAGTACTGTTTAACATGTGTTCATATTTGCTTACCTTTTTTACCAATTATTACCTAGTAATATATTGTAATGATATTTTAAAAATATCATTAATCCTTAAAAAAAAGAAAAGAAAATTTATTTATTTAAAAATAAATTTATTTTTGGAAAGGATTATATTACAATACGTTTCCCGAGAAGAGAATAGTTGTTGAAAAGAGACAAGGGCAGTCGTTCTGAGAGCAGACGGACTTTATTGGAAGAAAAAAGGACCACACCATTACACTCGGTAGTCCACAGACTATCTCTTACAAAAGGACCGGCTACATTATTAACAAAAAATATTGTTTTTCAAGAAGGATTGTTTTTTTAATTTTTTTAATCTAAGAATCAAAAAATTTGTTTCACAACAAATATTGGTTTATCTATAATTTTTATAAAACGCCTTTTTTCTTTTTTTTATAAAAAATATAAAAAATTACTGTATATAAAATCTAATCAAAAACATACTTGTTAAAATGGGGGCCAAGTTCCTATCGGCTATTTGTTTGCCTAAAAAGGGTTCAAATCCATCCCTTGGCAGGTTTTCGTGCTGTACGTAACACTAGATTATTTGTATAATTATATTTATTATTTATATATATAAATTAACCTGCCAATTTCAAATTTATAAGTATTATAATTTTAGATATTTTAAACCATGTACCTACGTATTTTAACAACTATACCATATTTTAAGTTGGGTGTATGGTAAAGTGAATTTCGGCCAGATGGACCGTTGACGCGAATAAAGTGGCGTGTCTGGATGCAGGAGGCGGAGGACTGGTGGCGATTCTTGAGAATGCCAAATGTTTGTTTACCAGTGGATCAGGCTGTTGTTGAAAATGATTATGATTGATTTTAAAGTGCATCTAAACTTGGCATTGGGATGGATTTGAACCCTTTTTTAGGCAAACAAATAGCCGATAGGAACTTGGCCCCCTTTTTAACAGGTATGTTTTTGATTAGATTTCAATACTTTTTTTTAAGAAAGCTTACCTATTTTTTCCTTTTTGTGCCGCGCCCGCGTCCATTCTTAGCCTTTGAAGTAATTTTGTGTTTAAAAAAATTGCAAATTTTTTTAAATTAAAATTATATTTGTTTATATATTAAATATAATAATTTTATTTCTTCTTTTATTTTATAGTTCTGAATTTCCAACTTGTATTGAATAATAAATAATTAGAACTATTAATTAATTCATTGAAAATTATATAGAAACTGTCAAGTTATAACAATAAAAATAAACAAACTAATTAATTTAAATTATAAAGTAAAATGGTTTAACACTATTATATATATTTATAATTTACACCTAACGCTACTTGTATAGGTAAAATGTCACTTCCGGTAGTCAGATCAAGATGAAATTTGGTATCCTAATTTTTTTCATATAATAAATCTATATACAAAATATGAAGCAAATATCTCGAAGCAAACTGGTACTTTACTTGAAAGGTAAACGCAACCAGTGTAGGTAAAGTACCACTTCCGGTTGACCGATTTTGACGAATTTTTGATAGAAATCTAAAAACTGTGAATAATATCGGTGTACCAAATTTCGAAGTCCTAGCTTGATTAGTTTCTGACAAAATCATTGAAATCGTTTGAATTCATAAAAATCGCATTGATATTCGATTATAACAACTCAAGCTTGACCGATTTCTTAAATTTCTTAATTTTTTGTTAACCTACATATAACGCACGACCTGTATGCCAAATTTCATAGCGCTAGGACAATTGAAAATACCTTAATAATTTTGTTGACCAATCAGTGAATCAGTGCCAAAAGAAGCTATTTTCACAGGGTCATATTTCAGGATCTACTGAAGCTATAACTATGCAATTTGGCATACTGCTTTAGTTCTAGTATATGACTACGTAGATAAAATTTTATCTCTGTACTTGCAATAGGCACTGAGATACAGGGGGGTCAAAAGTGACTCCAAACCATTCGTGTAAATATACTTGCGGCATGCGCTCTGCTTGCTGGAACTTGGCCGGCGCACTGCCGTGTGCGCATAGATTATAATTTAAAATCTTTACAATTAAATCTTTAAAGGTTTTGAAAATTTATATTTAAACATTAAATATAATAAATCTTATTATAAATTCTTAATGATAATTTTAATTTTTTTTCTCTTTTTTTTGTAGTCCAGATCTCCGGGGCAGTTCACGCCGATTCAAAGTCCACCCTTTTCCATTACACATTTGAGACCAACCCTTCTTTTTCTTACATTCCCCCCCCTATATAAAAAAATCATTACAATATATATATACAATTTGAAATGTAACATTCAAACATTGCATTTATACAACAAATCGATTGTCCATGTAACCGCCTCCATAACATTTATCCGGATAATCCAGGTTCTACTGTATATTGTTTATAACATATAATTTTATTTCTTTTCTCTCTCTCTATCTAACTTTAAATGTTTGATATTTCAGAATAATAAATTATCTGGGGTTTAATAAGTTTAATATAAAGATGTAGGTATATATAAAATTGGCCTAAACATCGTTTTATGTAAAGTCGTTAATATTATTTTATCTTCACTGAGAATACCATGAACTGACATCAATAAATCATAAAATTCGCTTAAATTCTTGTTTTCCACGAATAAAAAAATATTCTCAGAAACACAAAATCTCATTTTACCATTAAATTGGGCACCTCCTACCTCCCATCAGCCATCATTTGATGAGAAATTGATTATATTCTACTACATAATCTGAAGGGAAGAAAAATATAGCCTATCCTATACTCGCCTTCAATTTAATATTTATACCATTTACTAGATACGCCCATCTTTTTTTCGCTAATCCACACTTCTTGGAAGCTTTTCAAATTTATTCATTATATTAATTTTCATTAATTATTATACAAAACGGATAATAAAATGATTGAAATGGAAATCCATGCATGATTTATTGGAACCTTCATCATTCTAAGAACATCTCCAAATGTTTCGAATTATAATTGTACCCCGAAACTCTTTACAGTTTAAAGGGCCTGTCTCCAGCCAAACGTTCTATCTATTAATAGAGAATTATCAAAGTGAAGCATCTAAGAGAATGATGGCAAATTCAAAAGACATCAATTAATTTAAATTAGTAAACCAAACCTATATATACCTTTCCTAATTAATAATATGTCTTTTCTCGAATAAATGGCTTTATAAGGTTTTGGAACATATCCACAAAATGTGTTCAATGTATTTGTTTTAGGATTTTGTTTTGTAAGGTTTCTAAGGATCATATCTACTGTGTAGAGAGAGCAAAAAGAGGCATTTGCCTTTTTTTAAAATTTGAGCCTTTTCAACATTTTTTTATAGATCTCCACCGATCTATAAAAATCAAATACACTGGTAGATTTTCAAAAAACGCCTTTTTAGCTTTTTTGGCATTCCGTTCCTTTTTCAAAAAAATCGCCTTTTTCGAGCTTTTTTTGCCATTTTTCGCAAATTTTTTACATTTTTTTTTTGTCTTTTTTGCATTTTTTTGCAACAAAATTTTCTTTTTCAGTCATTTGCAATTTTTTTGCAAATTCATAAACTATCCAACTCTTGAAATTTGACATTTTAAGTAAATATATTTTTTGAATTTCCTTTAGAAATTAGAAAAATTATATTAAAAAAAAGTCGAAGTAATAGAGAGGGAGAAGTGGATTTTCGCGAAAATTTATTTAGTTAATATGATTCAACACCAGACAGCAGTAAATTTTGAGAACCGCCGAGCCAAAAGGTTAAAATCTGCAATATTCAGATTAT
The DNA here is from genome assembly GCA_963082975.1 of Labia minor. Lineage (NCBI taxonomy): Eukaryota > Metazoa > Arthropoda > Insecta > Dermaptera > Spongiphoridae > Labia > Labia minor. Next base: position 65,994,624 of record OY720344.1, on the reverse strand, counting down.
ATATTATTTAATTTAAATCTGTTTATACATTTGGTCTTATCTATGATTTGGGGTCTTGTGTCAATAAAAAACTCTATCGACATTCTATTACTATTATTATCCATTTTTATTACTCTTGTTACGATTTACAAACAATATATTTTTAATTTATATTAAGGGACTATAGTTTCATCAGTCTATAAGACAAAGTCCTCAAAACTACAGTATAGTCTCTTTATATAATAAAATTTTATTTTACAAGCATAAGGCAACCTTTTATTATTTCTTTAATTTATAAAAGTTCTGATACTCTGGGCAAAAAATAACCTAATTCTTGACTATCTAAAATTGAACAATATTTTTTTATTGTTAATTTCATTTTTTATCAGCAGGTAATTCAAATGATTAATGTAGAAGATGATGCTCTTTCTGTACAAAAAGCTCGCAAGTTGATACTAAATTCTCAGCTACCTCTTGATTTGATTTGTGTTTCTTCTAACTTCGGGTTCATCGCCACTAAGTTAAAAGAACTTGAAGATCCTAAATTAAGCTTACACGATTCATTTTACATCTTAGATGGTGTGAAAAAAAAATTGACAAAACTGTCGGACCCCGCGCCGTTATAGTTCAAACAAAAATTTCCAAAGTGTTGGAGAATAATATGGGTTCAGATTTTATGAGACAGTCATGCGATATACTAAGTGGTTTAAATATTGAGCCAAACAACTTAGTCACAAATAAACTGAAACATAGTGAAATTATGGCTTTGAAATTTGCACCTCTCACATCTTGTGATCTTGAGAGGTCATTTTCTATTTATAAAAATATTCTGATCGATCGCCGAACAAATTTCACAATTCGAAATATTCAAATGTATTTTGTGTGCAATTTCTTTCTAAATAGGGATGATGTAACTTTTGAGAGAGAACAGTTTAATAATTATGTTTTGTTTATAAAAGTTTGTCAAATATCTCCCCTCCTCTTTTTTGCTCTTTATTCAATGCTTTATAAAAAGTGTTACAGTGCTCGTATTTAATTTAAACATGCGCCGTTTGTTAGTGAACTCCATGTTTACCAGTCTATAACTGTTGAAGGCAATATCCAAACTAATAATGCATAGCGTCGTTTTGTAGATTATGTCAAGACCTTTCAAATGATGTATAGTATTGCGGATACGAGCTCTGTATACATAGCCGCGAAATTGAAAAGACAAAAAGGCGGAAGGGAGATATTTGACAACCTATTATTTTATTTCATAAAATAATAATAAAGTAAAAATATATTTATGAATAAAATGCCTTTTTATTACTTTTTGTTACTTTTTCTCAGTATATATGTTTTATAAAAATTAAGAATTCTAATTTCTTTCCTTTCTTATTATAATTATTTGATATTCGTTAATATAAGTAAAATTTGTTAATGTTTAAATACTATTTTGATAACATAAGCTAATAAAAGAGACTATTTATCTATAAAAATACAATATTTTTTGGAAAATTTTTGAAAAAAATATCCTTTTTATAGCCTTTTTTTAAAATTGCCTCTTTGACAGCCTTTTTGAACAAAAAAACTTGCCTTTTTTGCTCTCTCTAGATATAATATATTTTTTAAATACATGCTTTAAAGTTTAACTTTAAGTATTAGCTTGTCCAGTTCTCCAACTTATTGCCCTCATTCCGTTGTTGTTGCTTGTACAATTATGTACTTACTTCTTGCCAACTTTTGTAGTCTAATCATCATATCTATATTAATTTAATTATTATAATATTGAACTTGATTAAATAACGATTCTAAAATTCCTTTTTGATATGGTCCTTTTTGTCCCCTGGAGTTAAATATATAGAAAAGGATATATTTGAATATATTTAATAAAAAATATTATTTATTTTGAAACTTGTGATAAAATATTCAAATAATATTTAATTGAACAAAATACAATAGAATTTTTCAATACAAATCATAATAAAATATATCCAATTTTTGGTCAATGACTTTTCAATTAATTCACATATACCGTAGATGTGGTCTTTAAAATTGTCCCCAAGCCGATAAAATTTACTTAATAATAATGTTCATATATATGTTATAAATCTTTTATTGAATTTAAGGTAGTTTTTTTATTGGACTTGTGATTTCTCGTTTTAATATCGCACTCGTCGACACAACCATGCAGACAATTTCCTTTTACTTAAGTATGCTTTCCTAAACATTTCAATAAATGAATTATTCCTGGAATGCAGCCCGAGAGAATAAAATTATTTCTCCTGCTTTCTTTTTAATGGGAAAAAAGCTGTCACTGTCAAAGGAAGTAGCCAGGAAATTAAATTTTCTTAAAAGTATTTACTTTTCTTTCATTTGAAAGTACTATCAATGACATAATTATTCTACTTATTTATTTTATTAAACAATTTTAAAAATTAATAAAAAATAATAATAAAAAACTATTGATTCTCTACTGGATATTAGTATTGGGAATGTCATACAGTTATTCAGAAGTAAACAAATACTTTCCAATCTGCTTATATAAACTTATTGAATTTGTTTTTATTCAAATTTTTATACAAATCATCAATATTTAATTTAAAGAATGTTTTTTATTATTAATTTGAGATAAATTGAAAAAGAAATTGATATGTTTTTGAAATTTAACTAAATAATAAAATAAGAAAATAAATTAAAAATAAATGTGAAAACTAGTTAAATGATCAAATTTTTTTTATTATTTATTAATTTTGCTTGTCATTTTTTTTAATAAACGATATTATTTAATCTTAATTTAAAATAATGATAAAAATCCTTTCTTAAAAACGAATGAACCTACCAATAATTAAAAAAAAATATTTTCATTAAAAAATAGTATTTATTAACACAAATGCACTTTCAATCAAGATATTTGAAAATCAACAAATTTTTTCACAAACAATACCTCAAGTAATGTTTTTTTCAATTTATTTCTTAGAAATTCCTAATGATGTCTTAATCTCCTGATATATTTTATTTCAATTCTATTTTAATTTATTTTTAATGTTTAATCTTACTTTTCAACTTTGACAGTTAGGTCAAATATTTTTCTAATATTGGCCTTTTTAAATTATTTATAAAACACTGAAAACATTCAAGATTATATGAATAAATAATTTTAATTTTGATCTCATAATTGGATTTTCATTTTCAAGTAAGTAAGACATTATTATGGGTGGATTCACAATTTATGAAGGGACACTTCTAGAAATGTGAATGTTGCGGCCAAGAACTTTCGACTACCGTAGAGCACAGAGATAGATAGATATAACATTTACAATAATAATATATAATTAATTTACTGATTAAATTAAAATATATTAAAAGTAAGAACACAAAAACAAATAAATGTTTTATCTAATATACTGATTGAACAGCTGGTATAGTATAATATTTTGTATTTACGGAGTCGCTGTATAATAAATGGATGACGTCATTTAATTCTCCTATATCAAATCGAATAAAGATAAATCTTCTAAAAGTTGTGAAACAATTTCAAATAATTTAAATGTATCTATTAATGAAATAAAAAACAAATATGGATATAATTTTTGGATAAAATTTTATTTTAAGAATAGATATATATCTCACAGGCGGTGGTTGTGACGTGATATCTATTTAAATTAAAAAAAAAAACTAATGAAGATGATTTTTCCCAGAGATGTGATCAACAAAACTCAATTTTTCTTTAGAAATACTATCTATGTTGTGAATTTCAAAAAAATCGTTAGAGCGGTTTCTGAGAACCCATTTACATATTTATATAAATATATATGTTAGCTAGCATAATAAGATTAGATTATTTTCATGTTCACACAAATATTATTGAATCCATATTTTATTGACGATTATTATTTATCATATTTCATATTATTACAATTATATATATATATATATATTTATCTTATTAGATTTTTATTATTATTATTTTAAAACATAACGTATATTATTAGTACCATATAATTCTTAACAAACAAAGCTCTCAGGGAGGACGATAGAGACATTTTCACCTGAACTCACCTAGGCAGGGAGAGGCCAAAATACTGACCGATCATTGTCAGGCCATAGTTTATTGATAGGTATAAAAAAAGTTCAAATACTTCCATAATGTCAAAATGTTTAATAGATTCTTGTTAAGAAGATTAAAATATCTTTTAAATAAGTTGACCTGTGGCCAGGTCCGAACCGATCGACGGTTTGAAATAAATTAATTTCCAGCTACAGAAACAATTTCAAATATAATTTTAATATATCTATTAATCTAATAAAAAACAGATAGGCATATAACATAAATATTTTTAATTTTATTTTATTTTTAATATATAGCTGAAGTAGCCGGCGTTGCCCGTGATCATAATAAGGAGACTGTGACGTCATGAAGGGCTGGGTGACGTCACATAATTTTAAATTAAGAAAAACATAATGAAGATGATTTTTCCCGAGGATAAAACCAATACATTCGTGGTGATATATAAAAAAATCTCCTCATGTGAAATTTGGTGTGAAAATAACCCTTCCCTTCCTATCGTCGATCGCTAATACTACCACTTCCGGTTTCCGGATTTGCACCAAAAGTTGATCAATTCATCCCACTGATGCATTAAGTAAATATACCAAATTTCATCAAAATCCGTTGAGCCGTTCAGGCTGTACACATCTATACGGACAGACGGACGGACAGACATCATGCTAAAAATACTTTTTTCTGTTAAGAAAATGCATGATTCGTGGAGAAAAATCTCCACATGTGAAATTTGGTGTGAAAACAATACCTCCCTTACTATCGTCGGTCGGTAAAAACCTAAATAGATAGAATTCGTCTTGCAGAGTTGGTTAATTTTAATGTGTAAAATAAAGGAAAAATTTTTTAATATACCTAATAATTATAAATGAATGATGATATATAGAAAAATATAACCGTTATTTTCTTTCCTTTGAGATTTTATCAAAATATGAATGATCGGATAGGTATGCATTGGCATTATGAATTATGTAAAATAATGCATAAATCTAACAGCTTCTTGACTCTTGACAAGGGGATTTGTTCTTCATTTGAAAGTATTTAAGACCTCTTTTAATAAAAACCATGTTTTCCCTCTCTTGACCCCCTCTCTCACTCGCTTAACTTAAGATTAAGTATTTTCAATATAGGAAGATTAACGAGGATAAACATTAAGCAAGATTAAGTTGTTAGTAAAAATTCCAAACATCTCATCCTTTATCATATAATAAAACTCCTATTTTTTACTTCTTTCAAAATTACAAATATTAACTTTACAAATGTTTACATTTACGATAAAATATTACTAATATTATTGACATAGTTTCATTTAATAGGTATTTATATTATGTATGGTTTGCATATTATTTAAAATTGGGTCTATTAAATCATTTTTATTTAAATTATTAATTTATATATTCTAATTAGTGTTTAATTTTAAACTGGCTCTCCTGATAAATTAGTTGTTGAATCTTTCATTCATTCATGAGTAACAAATGTCAATTCTAATTTAAACAACCTCTAGTTAATTATTTATTATTAATTACATTAATAAAAATATCTCATAAATAGATTATTTAACCAAATTTTATCTTAAATATTTGAAATCAAGATTTGACCTTATGTATAATAAATAAATAATTCTTATTAATTAATTAAATTAGTAATAACTGATGTGGTTGATATTGGTTCAACTAAATTCATTAATAATAGCTTGCCGATCTATGCTTTAAAGAATTTATTCTTTACGAATTGGGAATATTGCGTGTCTGTCCGAGAATATTGATAAATTTTTCTGCTATTTTTATTTTAGAATTCCATCAATTTGTATCAATTTATTTTTAAATATAGCGAAAGATGGGGAAAAAGTCCGCACTTCCATTTTAAAACTACTGGTAGTAAGGGCGTAGTTCTAAATAACTATCTGTTAGGTGGGTCATATAAAAAATAAATTCGAAATTCATTAGCGTGTTCTATAAGATAAGTTATGTTTTTTTTTCGAATTCCATCTAATATTTATGGATGTTCTCATAATTGTATCATGTACCAAGAGGCATTTTTCTAACTATTTAATGTCTTTGATTGAGAGCTGATACGTATTTAAATATTATAAAACCTTTATCTTGTCTAAAGTAAACAATAAAAGACGTGTGGCACTTTGATGAAAATAATGAAATGGTGCAAAAATCCGCATTATAAGCGAGGCAAAGGTCCGTAATGGATTTTTGCCCCTCAGTGGTACTCAAGTTACTAATATTTCCTACCTTGATGTAAATTTGTAAATCATACAAAATGAAAACAAAAAAGAGCCTGGTCTATAAAAAAAAAAATAAAAAACACGTTATCATTGAAGACCGACTTTAAAAGTTAAAAATATTTTTAATACACGTTTTAAGTGAATAATAATAAAAAAAATTAGATATCGTAAGGTACAGCAAAAATTAATTAATAATTTTATTTTTAGATTATTTTAGATAATTTGTTAAATTAAATAACTTAACTTTAATTTCTTCAATGGTGAAAAGCAGCCGTTTATGTAAATAGACTGAGCACCAAAATTGGGATGTAATATATAATATAAATGAAAAATAAAACAATAAAACATACCTATACCTAAAGTATTTCTTGTTTGGCCTTTTTTCACATTGATTCGAGGCTCTCTCTCTCTCTCTCTCTCTATCAATATATGTATATATATATATATAACAAAACTAATTTTTATTATAAAACGTATATTAAGAATTTATGTATAAAGCTCTATCGGTATTCACTCGATGGCTACTTCAACTCGGAAATTCTCCCACATGTATACATGTTCGAGAATAAATAGAAAAATATTAATTCTAACAATTCTCATACAAATTTATTAAAATATAATGAAAATTTTGTTTTAATTCCTATATAATAATATAATATTATTTAAATTATTTTATTTATTATAAAATTTCTTATTTTAAATAATAATTTTTAATGATTTTATTTTATTTTTAGATATAAATATAATTACTTTATTAAAATTATTTTATTATTTTTATTTCAGTAGAAATGATATTTTTAATCTTTTTAATGAATTTAATATATTTACGAGTACTATATAGGATATATGCAATTTGTACTAGAATAATAAAATTAGATATTCACTGTTTGGCAATTGATATTTTAACTTTTTTATATAAAATTTATCTTAAATACTTACTATTTTTCTAATATCTTTGAATTCATATTAAATATTTGTTTTTCTTTATTTTAGATATAAATATTGAATAGATATCTAAAGTTACAATAAAACATAAATATATAAATTATATTTAATGAGTGAGAAAACAACTTGTGGATCGTTTTTTTAAAGGAATTACAAATTGACAATGATAATACGAGAACACCTGAGCCGAGTTTAGGTTATGAAAGGATTCTCATAATGGTTCTCTTTGAAATGTATCAACAATGGTAGGATGTGTAAAGGAAATCGTTGAAATTCAGAATGTTTGAACAACTTTAGAGTACAATTTTTCTCATTATTTCTTTTTGCGGAATAGATATATATAATATGTATAAAATATAATATAAAGTATAGCGATGGAATAATGTTATCGCCATGAGGACGTCGTTGTCAGACAATCAACCGGTTTAGAAAATTCATTGCCATTGCACGTTAAAAGCGACCCATGACGTTTACATTTTTCTGTCACTGAACATATTAAAAGAGATTAAACTTTTACTTATCTTATTTTATGAAAAACTGAATGGGTAATTATTCAAGTAAACGCATTTTCGTGGATTTGGATAATACTTTACCAGTGGGTTCCTTTTGCGAGATAAACTTTTCTTATGAAATTTTTTCGGGCCTCTTCTAGTTTACGAGATAAACATTATTAAAATCTAGCTTTTTTAAGTTTGACAGATTAGTTATGAACGTCGAAGTAATGTTTTATTGACTAATTCACTAATTATTCACTTATTCACTAATTTTCGGTTTTTATAAGTTCGGTTTGGATATAGGAAAATTATTTATTTAATTTTTTAATTTTCATAAATTCATAGTATGTTTTATCCGTTTGACTATGAGAGGGCGCATTAATTTTCGATTTTTATAAGTTCGGTTTGGATTTATGAAAATTAATTAATTTTAAATAATTTTCCTTTATCCAAACCGGACTTATAAAATAAATTTTAAATAATTTTCCTATATCCAAACCGAACTAATAAAAACAGAAAATTAGTGCGTCCTCTGGTAGTCAAACGGATAAAACATGCTAGCTAAATAGAAATTTAGATGCAAATTTTAATATTTTTTATCTCGTAAACTAGAAGAGGCTCGAAAAAATTTCATAAGAAAAGTTTATTTGGAATTGCAAAAGGAACCCACTGGTAAAGCATTATCTAAATCCACGAAAATGCGTTTACTTGAATAATTACCTAATTTTTTTATATCGAAAATAAGTAAAAAAAAAAAAATAACAAAAATTTTTGACGAACCTTGCTGCAAGATCCCCTTAGCCTTAATCAAGAAACTCTAAAATATAGTATAATACGTATATGTATAATTATGTGTTTCTTATTTTATTTATCTTTTTCAATTTAGGTCATCAATCTTACTATGTAAGGACTGGAATTAAAAATGAATGTAAATGAAGACAATTGTTAATAAATTTTGTATTTCAATCTATCTTCATATCTAACATATATGCATTCATATCTGTATGAATAGAATCTGTTTAAACATTTCAAGGCAGCTGTCCGTGAGTGGACTTCATTTTCCACTCAGTTCTCTATTGACAAATGAATGCAAACCCAATCTGGCCGAGACGGTCTCGCTTCAAGTGTTTACTCCTCAGCGCTGGGTTTTATATACAGCCCACCCACTCCAAATCCAAATCAAATAGACACGCTTGGATTGAACCTATTGATTGAACTTTAAAAAAATGATATCTTTGCTTATTTACATTGGTACCTCCATTCGGTTTATAAAAAAAAACTTTGCAAATACTATTATTATTTCATTCATGCATAGAAATAAAATTATTTATATCTTCAATTTATTTAACAGTCGAATTAAAATGCTTCTTTTCTTGTAAAGGTCTTTGTAAAGTGGATTAAGCCCTTGAAATTGAATAAATACATTGGAGAGATTGTTCAGATTATTCCCGGAGAGATTTGTGTTTCCAGAGCTTTAAAGGTACAACGAATAATTTTCCTTTCCTTTAAATACATGGACATTATCTAATAAGTGTGGTTGTATAACTTTCAGGCAGCCTCTATTCTCGTTAAAACAATTTAACCTTCCTAATAATAAAATGATTAGATAAAGTCCCCTATACTTACATATCTATGATACTATCATATCGGCATTCTTTTGTAACTATCGTTTTTTTTAAACTAAATTCCAAAATAATTTATTGAAAATTGGGTAATTCAATTGGATGAATTGATAAATAAAATAAATAATTAAAACCATTATACACACATTTCGAGATGGTTTGACCGACATATTTAATTTTTATTTAATTTTATTCATTATATATATTAAATATATGTCATATGTATTAAATTTAGTATTTATATGTTATTATAATTTATATTGTATTTGAATAATTTAATGCACTGATTTACAAATTGATTTATGTGTGTAGAATAATTTTTATAGTTCATATTTTTAATTTATTAGTTTTTTTAAATTATTTTAATGTGATATATAAATATATATTTTTAAAAGTGTCTCCACTCGACTATCTCGCAATTTTGAATTGGATTAATTAACAATTATATTATATTTAAATTAAATTTAATTAATTATGAATTATAAATTAAAATTAATAAATAATATTTATTAAACCAGCGAGTGTTTGTCTCTTTGTTCATGGCACCATGTCACGTGCTGGCGCCTGATTTACAGTCGTGTTAAAAAATTAATTCCGGTACTTTCAGCAATTCAATCAAGTTGAAATTCTATATATAGCAGTTTTATACAATTTTTAATCATATGAACGTATATCTTTATTTTTATGGTCAGTTTAGAGGAAAAAAAATGAAAACGTAGTAGGTAATGGCCCCTAATGAGCTACATTTCTCAAATTTTGAATAATGCATGTATACCAAATTTCATTACTCTAGCTCAAACCGTTTTTGGGTAATATTGTCTACACACACACAGAGAGAAAGAGAGAGAGAGACATTTTTCTCAACCTTATAAAATGATTCAGGAACCTTCAAAACGTATAACAACATCAAAATTTCGACATCGAAAATTTTTATAATCGCAATACTATCTCTTGCGAGATTGTAATTAAATTAACTTAAATTAAAATGAAAGAAATATTATTAAATATATTATAATTAATCTTAATTAACTTTACATGATTTAATGATATAAATTCGATAATAATTAAATCTTTTGAAAAATAATTAACAAAAACTCATTGAAAATATATTTTCATTTGAATATATTACAATTCAAATAAAAACTTAACATTCATAAAAAAATTACAAACTTCAATAACCTGTCATTTTTTTATTCTTTTCATTTTTAAAACTCTCTGCACCTAAATCATTGATAATTATTTGAACATGTACATATCTACATGTCTAAAGATTTTTTTTCAAATTTTTTAATGTATTATAATTGCTCATGTTGGTTTTGGTGAGGACACTTAAATGTATTTTTTTAATATTGAAACAAGTTTCCTTTCTGAGAGGCTGTTTGTTATCTTCTGTAATGAGTTTGCAAATTTTCTTCTTCTTCTTCTTATGATTATTATTATATTATTATTTATTTCATCCTGATGATCGAGGTCATTTTCATACAATCTCAACTCTTTTGTTTTGACCTGGTTCCTTGCAACAAATAGAACTAGCTTACTAGCTTTGGCTTTTTCAATGAAGGCTTGGATTAACGATTCACAAAGCACCTAGCTGTTGCTATGCAGCCAACTTCATCCGCTCTTTCATCATTTGCTTATTCTTTATATTGTTATTTTTGTTGTTTTTTTAATGCGATTTTCTCGTAGCCCTCTGGAAGATAAATCTCTTTCACTCAATCCATTCCATGCTTTAATGACGAAAAAACGGCCTTTGAACACTTAAATTATTTCATAATATATGAGTAGCTTCTGGGTAAAAAATGTAAAATTACATAATAAATCATATGCTTTAACATATATGAAGCTATAGAATCAAAAAAGAACATTTTGTATTTTTAATTTTTTTTTTTTTTTATTTATGTTATATACATATTAAACTAGAATTAAATTAAATTAAATTAAATTAATTATATTAAATTAAAATATTATTTTAGATATATTAAAATACTATCGTATTTTTATGATTTTTTATTATAATATTTGTCATGTTTTTATTTATTTATTTATTGAGGAATTTCGCCAAATATATTATTATTTATCTTAAGTTATCACACATCTATGTCAGATAAACATACCAACAATTTTTAAAAGCACATAAAATAAAAAAATAAACGGATTTTATAAGACTGATAGAAACAAAAAAAATGAAAAGTGTTTTCAAACTTTCATCCTTTCCCCAAAACGGTCTAAACATCTATATATATATTAATAGATATATATTATGTATATATCTTATTATTATAATCAATTTATAAAAAAACGCATGTTTAAACAAAAAATAAATATAAACATAATGAAATATTATTATTATTTAAACATGCAATTGAATAATTTAAATGTTAATTAATTATGTGAAGCTGTACAAATGCTGAATTACTTAACTTGAAATTCAAATCTCACTAACTTGACAAATATTAATAATACTTTTATATTATATCTTTCTATCTTTCTCTATTATTATTACAAAAGAGTAATATGTATATATTTGTTTTTTTGACTTTTAAAATTATGCACATACATTTTTTGAAATACATATATTATGGGGTTTGATGTAAAAATTGAACTTTTATATGGCAAAATTATTTAATTAATTTTCTTAATTAAAATAATTAAAAACAGATTTCAATAAAAATTAAAACATGAATTTTTTAGATTCATTTAAAAACATTATACATATTTACTAGTATATGATGATGTGATGATGATTTTTATTATAAATATTAACTTATAATATATACTTCGTATTTTGATATTATTTAAAAATTCAATTTATTCTTAAATTAATAATTAAAAATATATTCTATATTAATTAAAATATATAATAATAATACATAATAAATATAATTAATAATTTCTTATCTTTAATATTTTATTAAATTAACTAATATCAAAACTTTTAGAATAACTTAAATAATTTTAATTTTATTTAAGAGTATTTAAAATAAAAACAAAACTCTATATTAAGTATTTGTAATTTAATAACTCTAAGTTGGAATTGCTTATGTTAACTTTATATTCATTGTTGAAGATGTAAGAATAAGTTTTCGGACCTGAAGTAAAAATCAGATGAACAGCTTGACACTTTATATAATTTTTTATTAAGAGTTTTATTACGAAATATATTTTTTGGTATTTGAAAAAAGAAATTCCTAGAAGAAAAGTAGACTAGATGAAATTCACAATAATCAATTCAGTCAAATTATTATTATCTCAAGAAAAGACCCTTAAAAACAATATTCTCAAATTGTAAAAAATATATTTTTTTAAGTACTTAGCGACATCTCGGTCTTCCAGGTACTAATAATTTATTCAAGTGATAAATTAACCAATGAATCTGTAAACTGGATAAACTGACCTTATATCCTGAGAGCCTATAAAAAAACTAACATATTTCTTTATGGTAAATGTTAGTAGAATATTTAAAAATATTTAAAAATCATGTTACACAAATGCGAACTTTTTTTATTTTATTTTTATCTTATACAACTTTATTTATAGTGAATATAAATGTTTATAAATTATTAGAAATATTTTACATCTAATTGAACAATTAAATACCCTATATAATAATCATTGGAAAATTTTATCTTCTACGTTTTAATTTTTATAATAAAATAATAAAGAATCTTTTTTATAGATTTTTACTGTTTTATTAAAATAGAAGAGTTACCTTAATTAAAAAAATTAACATAAAACAGTTAATTATGTATTCATCTGGTATTTTTATTTCTATATATTTTAATGTTAAATAATGTCAATAATTTTTTTTTATTATTATTATTTCCTAATAAAGAGAATGGATTTCAAACCTTTTGTTGTTTATAAAATAAAATAAAAAAAATCAAGTGATAGAGTATAGAAAAGTTTTAAATGCTGGAAATAATCAACAAAGAACAGAAGAGTTGGTTGCTTAAAAGTATACAACGAAACTTTTATTAAATAAGAACTTGCCAATAAATAAATTATTATCTCTCTCTCTCTCCTTCTAAAATATAAAAAACTTAATTCAAATACGACCTAAAAAAAACAATATTTTCTATATTTTGAAATTATTCGTCAATATCATTGGAAAAATACAAAATATGGTATTAGAAGACCGTCGATTGACTGAAAGAGATTTAACAGAGGCTTTAGGCATTTCATTGAGCACAGTGAGTAATATTTTGAGTGTTAATTTGGGTTTCAAAAAACTATGTGCAAAATGGGTGCCTCAAAAACCATTGCTAAAATAACTGAATTTTTGCACCATTTGTTGCAATATCCAGCCTATTCGCCAGATTTAGCTCCCTCCAACTTTTGGCTCTTCCCACACTTCAAACTATATCTCCGTGGAAAACGATTTTCTTCAAACGAAGAGGTAATAGCTGCCGGAAAACCACTGCAGTCTATCCATAAATTAGAAGACAGTTAGAATAAGTGAATTCAAGTTGAGGGAAACTACGCTTTAAAATAAAGTCATTTTTACTAATAATAAGTTGACCTGAGGCCAGGCACAGAACCGACCGACGGTTTGAAATAAATTAATTTCCAGCTACCTTTAGTTTTAATGTAAAAATAACCCTTTCCTTCCTATCATCGATCGGTAATACTACCACTTCCGGTTTCTGGATATACACCATAAGTTGATCAATTCATCATACTGATGCATTAAGTAAATATACCAAATTTTATCAAAATCCGTTGAGCCGTTCAAGCTGTACACATCTATACGGACACACAGACGAACGGACGGTCGGACAGATATCATGCTAAAAATACTTTTTCTGTTAAGAAAATGCATGATTCGTGGAGATATGTAAAACTCTCCACATGTGAAATTTGGTGTGAAAACAATACCTCCCTTACTATCGTCGGTCGGTTAAAATTGGTTTCTTCATTTCCGTTCCTCGAACTTATTGAACAACCTATATTGTTATGTTATTGATGTTAATATTTATTTTATAGAGTTTACTCTTTGTTATTATTTATTTATTTAAATTCTTGTCAAGTACATTGGAGAGCACTTTACACTCTCTTCTTTGACCTGTGATATTTTATCTATTTATTTATTTATTGGATTTTTGATTGTTCATTAATAAGATTTTTGATCGGAAGACCCGAGCATCGTAAAGTCGGTTACAATGGAGTCAGCATTCAGTAGTTTATTGTTTGACTGGCTGTGCCCCGTCGAAAAGACTAAATTCTCCCTGTAGAGGTTACTTGGCTATGGGTAATGGATTAATGGAATTTTGTTAAAAAACAAAATATATATAATTCTAATTAGAAATTATTAATTTGTATATTTATTTTAAACATCTATTGATTTATTATTATTTATTAAAAGTATTTCAAATAAATATTATTATTCTTTTGATGATCCATTTATACTCCAGGTAGCAGGCATACCTGAACTTATAAACCAACTGCTTGGATAATCATTTATCATGTCCCGGATCTATTAGCTGATTTGAAATTCAATTTAGATGGGGCAATTTAAAATTTTGACATTTAGTTATCGGTATTTATACAATGCATCGACATTGATTAAATCGCAACCACATCAAAGAGGGACCACCGCCTCCCACTCTCGTCTGACTCGAAAATGGTACAATCATTGTTCGTGACTCCATCTTTGCTGCTGCTGGATGATACCCTTCTAGCTTCCATCGACCAACTTCATTAAATGTCTCTCGCATTTAGTTAATTATTATACCTTATGTGTATGCTCTTACCTATTCGATTAACTTATAGCGGAGTGGTTAAAAATTCAATACACGCTGCCACCATCAACGAGGTTGCATTTTCCTTTGACCCATTCACTTTCAAGTCCGATGGAATATGCAAAAACATTTTAATGGTCCATTAGATATATATTCATTACAAACAGAAACTTTTATTCATGTCTTGATTAATAAATCCAAACCAGATTTTATTTTCAGATTAGCAATAATGTTTGTTGGATATAAGGATATAATCAAATATAAAATTTTCAAATGGAATATTATTTATTTATTTAGTTTAAAGAAGAAACATATTTATTTTATTTTTATATACGATAAATAAATATATATATATACGATAAATATAAATATATATACATATATTATATATCGTATAATACATTATTCAAAATAAATAATATCTTTACAGCATTTTATTTTGAACTATGATATTGATTTTTTAAATAAATAGGTAATTACTTATAACTATTATATATTTTATTATTATTATATTTTTTTTATTATTATTTATTATATTATAATTAATATATTTCCATTGATTAATGATATTTTCACAATTATGTAAATATTGCGATTATTATATTTATCTTATAGAACTTTGCAAATTTGGTTAAAGTTTAGAAACTCCTAAACCCCATTGCTAGTTGATTTAAGGAAAATTGAATTCCAAGTTTCTCTAAAAGAGACATTCTTCTTCAAGTACCGTCCTCTATTGAAGGTTGGAAACAATTTGGGTAAATTCTTTCTTGTCTTGGGACGCTCACACTAGTGAATGGGAAATGAGTTCCGTTCAGTCTCTGAAGAGAACGACTCTCAATTTCAAGAGATTTTAATATTAATAAATTAACTTACATAATAATAATAATAATGAATGGTGAGTGAACTCGGTGTTGGTCGGACGTCTGTCGCATCGCTGCTGATTCCAATCCGATTTTCTTTTGTTAAAAACGACAGTAAGTTTTATATCATCTTATCTTCACATCTGAAGACCGGTTGATGCGACTGATAATCGAGTCAGATGATGGAATTACTCCATTAAATCTATCGGAACAAATCCAGACTGTCCAGATAAAGAAACTCGATCCTTGGCGAGAGAAAATAGTGCATGGGAAGTTTCTTAATCTAATCGACGAGCCTAACATAGACAAGACATCCTCTCTTCAGTGGATCAATGATGGACTATTATATCCCGAAACGGAAGGGTTCATGATGGCCATCCAAGACAGAGATTTTAAGTATTACGAACAAAGAAATACGAGAGACATGTCTTAAAAATAAATATGGAGGATAGGTATCGGAAATGTGGTAAAGTGTGTGAAACTATAGAACATGTAATGGCAGGCTGCTCGGCACTGGCCAAAACAGCTTATCTAGGTAGACATAAACAATTGGGCAAACTGATCCACCAACAACTAGGCTTCAGATACAATCTCTACTAGACATAAAAACAACACCCCCTTACTACAAATATGAACCCCAAACAGTTTTAGAGAATAACGATACTATTTTATACTGGGATTGTCCAGTTCTCACTAATAAATCAATTGATTTTAACCGACCTGATATCCTCCTCATAAACAAACCATCTAAAAGTGCTCAGATAATTGACATAGCAGTTCCCCAGACGCATAATATCAAAAAATCAGAAAATGAAAAACAACACAAATATGAAGAACTGGCTATGCAATTAAAAAATATATGGAAGCTAGATAATACGACAATCCACCCAGTCGTAATCTCCGCTGAAGGAGTTATCTCAAAATCCTCACAAAACATTCTAAAGGAACTTTCGATCCCATCCAACATCATGATCCAAAGAGCAATTTTGCTTCAAACCTGTCACATTGTACGAAAGTTCCTAAACTAATCTATCAATGTCATACGAGCCAGGGTGAATTCTGTTTTCGTTCGACCGAGCCTAATCCCGCCACCATCTAAGGGGCAGGTGAAAATTTCCAGCATTTATGCTGAGAAAGTGCGATTAAACTCAATAATAATAAAGAAAGAAATTATTTTGTTTCTTATAATAAAAATTTTTATGTTCTTATAAATTATGAATTTATTAAACTCTAGGCATTGGATGAAATATTTTGATAACATAAATTATATAAACTAAAACATTAAATTTAAAAATATAAAACTTTATAAAAATAATTTTTAATAAAACATTTAAAGGTTCAGGTATAATGATAGATTTCTGCTATTATTCTTTATTTAAAATATCCGAAATCCGCATAAAGTAAACTTGAAAATTCCCCGTATGTTTAATTTAAAATTATTCTTATTAAGATGTTTTTCAAGTTTAATTTTTTAGTGCACAAGGCTTATTATAAATTATAATCTCATTTATTATAATACACATACCGACTAATTATTTTATAGAATAGTCGAGATAAATTTTTTTGATTATATGACAATTTTGAACCTTCTTTCTTTCGAAAAGTTACTCATGGTGTGTATGTTCAAAATTCTTATTTTAGACTGAAGAAAATTAAGAGAGAGAAAGAGAGAGAAAAATATTTTTATAATCATATATTCATACATATCTATTTTTCAAACCAGACATTGCTTAATCAACAAAACAGTCATTAAATATATAACCAGACAATTTGTTATTCAAATTTATATTAGATTTTATTATCTCGAAAGGTGTTGGAAGATGTGAGTTAATTTTTTTTCTAATTAATTTTTATTTTTAATTTAAACAAGTTGTATAAATGTAAAACAAGCTTTTGAAAAGAAAAAGAAACAAAGTTAAGAACCTCACTGATTATAAGAGAAATTTCTAAGGGATGAATTAATGGAGTTAAGCAACTTGTCAAGGTCCATTTGGAACTCATAGGTCAAGGTCGAGAGGTTTCCTCCCCTCGCTACAAGCGCATCTGCAATTCAGTTTGCTGTCCGATGAATTGATTGTCAATGTCATTGTGAGGATGGTTTCATCAATGCAAGGACACCCTCCACAATCCAATCCAGATATAAATCATTAAACCATTTCTCTTTTTCCCCTTCTATTGATTTTAAAGAAAACTTCATATACCATTAAAATTAAAAACAATTTTTTACTTATAATATACTTATTAATTTCACTAAATACTAAATCTACATTATATTAAAACAGTCCAAAGAGGAGTTTGTGGTAAATTTTTAAAATAGTTTCCTACCTATGAAAAACTTTTATTTTTTAATGTCATATTTTTATTAAGAAATTATTAGGTAATTGTCCAGATTAGTTGTCATGTAATGGATTTGCATGAAACTTAACCAGTGGATTCCTTTGTTAATTATAAAGAAACTTTCCTTATGCAATTTTTCTCGGTCTCTTCTAGTTTACGAGATAAATGAAGATTTTTAAGTTAGACAGATTAACTTGTTATAAATGCCGAAATGTGAGTAATTCACTAATTATTCACTTATTCACTAATTTTCGTTTTTTCGGTTTTAGGGAAATTATTTAATTAATTAATTTTTTAATTATTTTATATCCAATCCTAACTGAAAAAAAACAGAAAATCAGTCGAGAGCTCTGCTGGTCAAATGGATAAAACATGGTAGTTAAATAAAATACCAATGGATTTATATGCAAAAATTATAATAACTTTTATCCCGTAAACTAGAAGCAACCCGGAAAAATTGCATATGGAAAGTTTCTTTGAAATTAACAAAGGAATCCACTGTTAGAGTTTTATACAAATCCATGACATGACTACTAATCTGGACAATTATAACAACAACTTACAAGAGGTACAACAATCAATTCATCAAAAATTAAATTCAAGAAGCACTCAAAAAACGTAAAGTATGGGGGTGGGATTATTTCAAGATCACTCTTCCACTCTCTTTCTCTCTATCATCCAATTATTCTAAATTATTTTTTTTATATTTATATTTATTATTTTCTCAATATAATAACTTTAAAGTGGATGACAAATTGCCTTTTCTTTTTAACTTTAATAAATAATGATTAGTATCATGTTATCTTATATATCACTTTGAATAAACAACTTGCTAGAAAATTCAATTACAGTTAGTGAACATGAAAAAGACCCGAGCTTATTTAATTCCGACATCCCCCTAATGTTAAGGTCAGTTTCAACGTAGTGTTTTCAATTTTGTTATTCATTCCACTTTACAATATTTACTAATTCAACAAGAAAATTATATAAACTTGGTTTTTATTTATACATTCTAAATTACATAATTAACTATATGCCAGAATTAAACTTTATTTTAAAATTTTTCTTTACCAAAAGTTTTCTTTAGAATTAGCAAATTCATATATATCTACACTTAATATTATTTAAATATGATTTTTAATGGTTAATTTATTATTAAGAAAAACTTGACATGAAAAATCAATGAATAAATCATATAATAAAAACAGCAACCACTTTAGAGATGGAATTCTAAAAACATTAATTTGATAAAGGTTAATGAAAATTCAATTATAAAATTAATTGAACAAAAAAGATTTTAATTAACACTCACTCTTGACCCATTTTCTTCTCTTATAAACGGGCTCTTTTGTATATTATAGTGATTTATTATCTAAAGCAGGGGAAGGAGAGAGATTTTGCCGCACTTTATTTACCATTTCAAATAAATCTTATCTAAAAAAGTAATATAATCTGATAATTTTAGTAAAGGATATTCGCTGTTTTATTATGCAATGATGAGGAGGAGGGAGGGCGGCGTGTGGAAAACTCTCTTTGCCTGAAGGCTAACGTCATCATTCACACTGAATTCTTTTTCATTCATAACATTTTTCTATTGATATCTCTTATCAGGGAGAGGGAGAGAGAAATAGAATCATTTCAATTTGAAAAATATTTTTTTAAAAGTTCTATATTCAAAAATATATATGAATGAAAAAAATAATAATTTAAATTATATCTCTACTATATTGCGATCACGAAAATTTTGGATGTCGAGATTTTGATGTTTTTATACGTTTTGAGGTCCCTCAGTTACTAAGGGTGAGAAAAATGTCTGTCTGTCTGTCTGTGTGTATGTAGACAAGTTTATGCAAAAACCGTTTGAGCTAGAATAATGAAATTTGGTACACGGGTATTTTTCAAAATTCGTAGTTTTCTATCAACTTTTGAGAAATGTAGCTCATCTGGAAGAGGGTCATTACCTACCACCTTTTCATTTTTTTTTTCTCTAAAGTGACCGTAAAAATAAAGATATATGTTTGATAGTTTTCACATGATTAAAAATTGTATAAAACTGCTATATATAGAATTTCGGATTGATTGAATCGCTGAAAGTACCGGAATTAATGTTTTAACACGACTACAAATCACGCGCCAGCACGTGACGTGGTGCTATCAACTAAGCGCCAAATACGCGCTTGTTTAATATATATTTATTAATTTTAATTTAATCATATTTAATTTATATATAATATATTTTAATTTATCCACTTCAAATTTGCGAGATAGTCGAGTGGAGACATTCTAGATTTTTCATATATTGAAAATTTGTCCACTCCTTCATTCCCACCGCTCTTCTCCATTCCACAACATTATTTATATATTTATAGTTTACCTCTCAGTTTATTTTTCTTTATTGAATAATAAATTATAATTGTATTTATATATATAGTTAGAATGGAATATAAGTCCAAGATGTTTTAAGTTATTTACAAGCCTATTTTAAAAAAATACTAATGTAAATGTAAATTAAGAAAAAAATTTCTTTATAAAGCGTAAAAGTTAAAAGAAATACAATAAAATGGATAATTTCAAAATTTAATCACTACTTTTAAAATAAGTGGGGGGAAAGAGGAGACTCCAAGTAAAATAAAGTATTTAATGGACAAAAATTTAAATTTTCTTACCTCAAAATATTTAATTATCATTGATATTTTTTAATAAATGATATTTTACTAAAACTGTACTTACATTATTATTATTATTATTTTTGAAAAATAGTGTTTCATGTTAACTAACTACTTTCAATTTTGTTATCTATCTCATCAACATACTTGGAGAATCTTTCAGCTATAATTATTCCCTCAGCGAAGGAATGAGTCCACCAAAGTATCACTTTATTGAGAATTTAAGTGAAATCGAATTAGTAACGATGATCATACATTCAACCGACCCTGCTTATCTTGCTCAGTTAGTTCGTGTGGAACCCGTTTATTCATGTTCTTCACCTAGTCAATTTGAGAAAAATGTTGCAATATTATTGTATGATTATCTTTCATCCTGGTAGTTCTTTCATGGATACAATTGGATTTGTTTTTACTGTGCCTTCAGATCAATGATATGGGTCTTACACCTGAATCATTTTTTAGTGAAGAATATTCTTCTTCTTCTTCTTTGATTAGGTGCGTTCACCTGTTTCTTCAATATTTATTCAGTATTGGGGGTC
Organism: Labia minor; assembly: GCA_963082975.1. Taxonomy (NCBI): domain Eukaryota; kingdom Metazoa; phylum Arthropoda; class Insecta; order Dermaptera; family Spongiphoridae; genus Labia; species Labia minor. The sequence goes on along the minus strand of OY720344.1, from coordinate 65,973,166 downwards.
CTAGCTTTCTTTCCATCTCTTCCTGAATCTTCCCCGACTTCTGACTCCCTCGGATCGGTTTGTCGCTAAGATTTTCGCATGGGCAGCCCAACAACTTCATCTCACATGGACCCAATCTACTATATTCTGAATACCGCTTATTTATGTAAGGTGTTCGTTGAGCAGCATCTTCGAATGTGTGGTTCTTATAATCCTGATCTCAAATGTTCAGAGAAGCTGTTTTGTGTTATCTGCCCTCGATTCAGTCCCATATGTAAATATCGGACGTATGTCTTGTATTACTTAGGCCCATATTTATTTTTCCAAACTAGATTGGAGAGACAGCCCTAGATTTTTGCTCCTTTAATGTCTTGAGATTTTATTTCTTCCGCAGTTGTGCTAGAGATCTGAACTCTCAAATAGTTAAAACTAAAAACCTGTTTTTTGGACTGTTGTTAATTAAGCGAGACTACCAATCGCCATACATTGGTGGTATAGACTTGCATATTAAAGCGGTCAGAATTTTCGCAAAAATTGCCCAGGAGAATTTGAAATTTCTTCAATACATTAAAAAATATCTGATATTTCATATCCACTAAGCTATTGTTAAATGCATGGAATTTGGGTGCTCATTTACAAATTTATGTTTATATTTTTTGCTAAGTTTAACTAATCTCATTACACTTATTTCAAACATCATACAATTATTGTTATTTATATATCTTTGTATATCATCTATATATGATTTATTATATTTCAAAGTAACAAGTTTCGGCCATTAAAATATATTGATTTCAATTAAAGGGTAGCAAATTTAGAAATAGTTTTGAAATTGAGAGGATCATATTGTAATAACATATTATATTTTGAGATGAGATTTTGAACAAATTATGGCAATTTTGAAAATTAAATTTCAAATTTAATATACTCTACTCGAGAATTAATCAAATATTTGTATGATTTAATTATAATCTTAAAGTTCTTTAACACAATTTAAAATTAAAAAAAATATAAACCTCTAAATAATTAAATTTAATTTTGAGTAACTGAAAGAGGTATTTCAGCAAACATTAATTTAGAAATTTGCTTGATATTATTATATTTGAAAATGTTTTAACATTTATTATTAAACATTAATGATGATTCATATTTATTAGCAGGAAAATTCATTCTGAACAATGATTTTATTAAATACTCATTAACTAAAGTTTTATAATCTTAAATATCCCACAAACTTCAGTTACCACTCATTACTCTTATAAAAGAAAGGTTTTTAATTTATTTCTTAATAAAGTTTTTTTTTTTAATTTTAATATATCTAATTAAATTTCGTTTAAAAAAAAATACAGGAAAAAATAAATTACTAAAACATATTTATTTATTCACTGACGAACAGTTTCGGACAGTTAAGGATAGGTAATCTGAACCATGGAATAAAAAGTGCACAGCTTAATATGAATTCTTATAAACGCTTTTGTGTCCAAAATTAATTTCTTAATATTCTTAAACAATATATTTAGTTCACAAATAATTTTTTAAAATATACAGCTACATATATAAATAAATATTTGATTGTTTTTATTACAATATTCATACATGTAAATTATGTGAAATTGTTTCATAACGTTTATTACTTTTGTCTTAATTTAAAATAGGAAATTTAATTGACGTCATCAACTTCGTCAGACAGCGTTTTGATAAATACAAAATATTATAAATATAAATAAATCAAATTACGCAAATATATATTATTTTATATCAACAGGCCATACTTTTCTGTCTTTCAGTGCATTAATACATAGGTTTAAGGTGTATATATTTTATATCATTTTTATTTTCTCTTAAATTATTTGAACGGTGGCTCGGTGAACCAGGTACTAATTATTAAATACGACAATAAAAGAAGAGATTAAAAATAACAAAAATCAATAGATAAATTAATTTTTCATCTTTTAGTAATCAATTTTCTTAATTTTATAAAATTAATATTATTGATATTTATATAATTAAAGAATGAATCCTATTTGAAGTTTAACAAACTCATTATTAAAGATTATCTTTCACTTGGCAATTAAAAGAATTGTTTAATTGAAAATGTATCTAAATCAGATCAGAGTTGGGGGAAGTGACTGAGAGAACAGAAACTTATCCCGTGGAGAGGGTGGTGATCAGCAGGCAGCCAGCCGATGGGGGATTCTGTCCTTGATCCTTCGAGTGCCCTCTTCTCTCTAACCTCATTCGTCCCTTCACTTCAGTAGGTACTCTCCCTTTCAGTATAGATAAACCCTCCCTCAGCCGCATTGCGGAGCTCGTTCGAGGGTTGCACCCTCTCCTCCACCCAAAGCCACGCCTCCCGGCCACGCCTCTCACCCTCTCTTCTGAGAAGCCGCCATTCATCAAATTGAACCTTCTAGGAAATTCAAAATCTACAACGAATAGAATTCTACGAAACAAATGAAAACGAAATTAATAACCAAATTGGATCCAAGCTTAATTTCTATTAAAGAAAATTAAATTCAGGTGAATCGGATTGTTTTTCTTTTTTTTTTCAATTATTATTTATATGTAGTATAAACATAAACATAATCATTTTTACTATTTCGCAAGAGAAAATTTTCGATGTCGAAATTTTGATGTTTTTACACGTTTTACCACGTTTTCATTGTTTTTCCTCTAAACTAATCGTAAAAATAAAGATATTTGTTTAATAGATTTTCACATGATTAAAAATTGTATAAAACTTCTATCTATAGAATTTCAGCTTGATTGAATCGCTGAAAGTACCGGAATTAATATTTTAAATTTTGACTTATAAATGAAGGCAAAGGTTTTTATTTACGTTGAAAAAAATCAAAACAATGTTGATATTATTTGATTGCTTTCTTATTTCAATAAAATGTTATCAGTGATAATTATGGTAAAAACCTTAAATCCTATGATCGGATAGAATAAAATTTTAATTAATTTTCAAATATAAAAAAAAGCTTAATATCCAATTCAAATTTGCTAGATAGTCGTGTGGAGACACTCCAGATTTTTTAAATTATTACAATAATTATAATCTTTTACAATACATTTATATTTTTCATATCTCAAATCTTTAAATACGGAAAAGAAAGTTTTTAATACCATAATTATTATTATTTATAAAAATTCTATTATTGTACTTGAAAAATGAAGTTGCTCGAAATTTATATAATCTTTCTTCACTTAATGTTCCTCTACATCTGCAAATTTTTAAAATATAATCACTAAAAATAATTTTATTTTAAGAAATAAAGGTACTAATTATTTGAATGAGCCTTCAAATCGTTTGTTGAAAGGGGAGGGGGTGATGTTAGGAGAATAATAATATTATGAGAAGAGGTTCTTTATTATTCTTATTCTACTTAACACCTCCTCAAGGAGAATAATAATATTAAACTTGCAATGTTCTATAATAATATTATTATTCTCATAAAATCTCCTCCCCCTTCACCGACCGAAAATTGGATATAGATTCAACTTAAATTAGTAACAACTAACAATTGCCGAAATAAATTATAAAATTGTTAACATATATTGTCAAATATAAGTCAAATGTTCTACAGCAGTTTTTCCTCAAACTATCCAACCAACTAAATTATCCAATTCTGATTTTTCTCTCTTCCCTGATATCTCTCTCTCTTTCAACCCGCATCTTTGGCCATTTCTTTGGTCATTTACTAATTGATTTGCCTATAAATAGATTTTTCACATGAATCTTTATTTTTGTTTTATTGCCATATAATTCTTTTTAAGATAAGTACATTTAGGTATAATTATTCAAAAGATTATTAATTCATTATTTTTTTAAGTTTTAATAATCTTTCTAAAATCAAATTTACTTTTGGATTAGAATACCTAAAGAGCAATAGTATAAGAAGTACCGGGACCCCGAGCCTCGGCTCGGTACTTAAGTTAAAAAAAATGATTCATTATTATTGGGTTTGGCTGGTAATATTAATACCTGGGATACCGAGCTGTCGCTCGACCCTTTAAAAAATATTAATATACAATTCTTTAATTATTTATTACAATTATTAAATGTTGCATCATTGCATCAATCTGATTAAAATGAATTGAACTGGGGTCCTCAATAATACAAACAAACAATTTTAGCTAGCATAATAAGATTAATCCAAGTAATATCGTCTATTTCTATTCAACACTATTTTCAGTTATGAAATGAACAGTCAGTAGAGAGTAAAAAAATTGTAATTGAACACCGCCGTTTTTTAAAATAATTAAATTATTTTATAGATTATAAAATAAAAATTATTGTATTAACATTAAAAATATTGAAATAAAAAATAATAGTTTGATTTAATAAACTAAAATATTATAAACATTTTTAGTGGGAATTTCTCAGGGAGGTAGGGAGCTCAATTCATTTAACCATCCATGTTACATAAGGCAAAATAATGTCTTAACACTCCCTTTTTTTAAAATTTAAAATAGAGGGAGAGAAAGAGTTTCAATTATATTCGAATAGTCGATATATTCTATATATCAGTATTTTGTTTTCTGAATTTAATACCAAGTTGATTTTCAAAATTTTCTATTCTTTATGCATATGATTGATTACATGTGTTAAAATTTAAACAAATTCAAATATTCTAATTTTTAAATTTATATATAATTTAATATTATTTTTTCGAGATTAATGGCAAATACCGGTGGCCCTAATCAGAGCAAGAGAAGACTCCTTAAGGTAGCGGCCCAGTCGATGATTTGGGCTTTGCAACTATATTTAAGTGAAAAAATGATTTCTTGGTTATATAAAAATTAAAATATTATTCTTTATAACTTTATTATACAGAAAAGTAGGCGTGTTAATATAAAATATATACCTGGGACACCGAACTATTACTCGACCCTTTAACCAATTTATACAATTTATTTTTATATACTTTAAAAATTTTACAATTTTTTAATTATTTATTATAATTGTTAAATGGGATTTCTAAAAATGATCCATTAAAAATTTGTTTCCTAAAATGTTTCAAATTAATTAAAATAAATTGTATAAATGTTCATTTATAAAATCTATATATCTGTGTGTCTGTTTTTCGATTTTTTAAATTTTGATTTTGGATTCGATTAGAGCTTAAAATGTGTAATAGTAAAGTGGTCTTGGTTTTTTAAAATTCGTTTGGGAACATGATCAAATCGGCAGTCAAAGTTGAAAATTCCCCATATATTATAACTACTGTAATTAGAATTATTATAATGTAAAATTATAAAGAAAAAATGTTTAGACATTATTATAGACATTTTCATTCTGTAAATTAAATAATTTTATTTCATTTAAATAAATATCTATTTTAAAATAATTTTTCTCTCTACATTATTTATCTAATTCTGACAATATATTAAGATCATACCGGGACCCCGAGCCTTGGCTCGGTAATTAAGTCAAAAAAAAATAATTCATTATTATATTGGGTTTGGCTGATAATATTAATACTTGAGACACCGAGCTGATATACAATTCTTTAATTATTTATTACAATTATTAAATGTTGCATCATTGCATCAATCTGATTAAAATGAATGGAACTTGGGGTCCTCAATAATACATAAATATGTATTATTAGGTATGTTTCTAAGTGAATGAATATTTTTTTTTATTGGAAGAATGATAAATATATATCGTAATTTATAATTATAAAATATTATTAAAATATATATTTTTAATTTTATTTCGAAATTAAATAAAAAATTTTAAAATATTTTAAATATAAAAAAAATATTAATACAATATCTTTTAAAAAAAGGCGGGAGTCAAATTTCAATATGAGTGTCATTTGTCCATATATAAATTAATAATAAATAATATTAATAAATATTAAATTTAATAAAAGAACAATGAATAAATAAATATAAAATAGTAATTTATTAAAAAATAATAGATTCAAAAAAAAAAAAAATTATTTTCCGCCGGTTTCGATCCTGCGAAGTTGACTCGTCAAAACAGTCCCTCTACCCAATAGACTAATATATTTAGATGATAAAAATGACATTTTTTACTCTCTTAGCAAGACGTATATGTTTTTTTGTTTTTGTTTTTGTTTTTTTTGAGAGAGATTAATAAATATATATATATATATATTTTATTAAAAATAAATATTTTTAATTTTATTTCGAAATTAAATAATAAATTTTAAAATATTTTAAATATAAAAAAAATATTAATACAATATCCTTTAAAAAAAGGCGGGAGTAAAATTTCAAATGACGTCACCCATATATAATTTTTAATTAAGAAATAAATAATGAAGCTGTATGTTTCAAGAGATATGATCAATAAAACTTAATTTTTCTTTATAAATACTATATCTAGTGTGAATTTGAAAAAAATCGTTAGAGCGGTTTTTGAGAACCAATGGCTATATATAGAAATATAGAAATATATATAGATAGATATATACAATTTTAGCTAGCATAATAAGATAAGATATAAAATTGAAAATTCAATTGAATATGCATTCTTACTATAAGATCCACCAAATCAGCAATATTTCTGCCATTTTTTCTGGAGGATCTAAATTTATAATTAATGTTAACTTTATATAGATAATTTATTAATGGAATAAAATTAATTTTTTGCTAATTTTTTGAATATAAAGTAATCATCTAGTGAAAGATGAGGATATCATGTGACGAGCTTCGGACCCTCCTTTTATTTCTTTACGATTTGGATAAAAATTTAATAAAATCTGAAATCCCTAATTAATTAGTACACTTGAGATTATTTAAAGATAGCATATTTAATTAGAACTTTGAACAATTCAAGGTAAATATTAATATAATAGTATTTTTTTCTCTTTCTTGTTTGTAATTATTTTTTACTCAGAATGTTTTTTTTTATTTAGCCAACCAGATCATTTTTGAAACCGTTTAATTATTTAATGTATATATATATATATATATATATATATATATATATATATATATATAATGTTTTTTATACATCTTGGGACAAGGTTTTTAACGAGCATATACCCCCTACCATCATCACTCTCCCCCATTACCATCACTTTAGTGTATCTCTTTCTCAGTAATTATTATAAACCTGAATCTTTTGATAATCATGTGAGCAACTGTAATTTATTTTTTACATTGCAAAGATATATATATAAATAAATCGAAAACCAAATAAAATGATTTGTATATTTTAAAATAAAATTATTATTCCTATATGTAAATATTGATAGAATGTTAATTATTTTTTATTAATATAAATGATTTAATAATAGAGGGGATTTCTTTTTTGTCGGAGAAACATTAATTAATAGTTTGTGTTAGTAAAGATTGGAATGTTTTAAGGTTTGTGTACAATAACAAAAAAAAAAAAATACATCGCGATTCTTTTGTAATTTGACGAAATTTTCCATTTTTGATTCCCTATAAAGCAATGATCATTAAGAATTTTAATGAGTTGTTTCGATTGGTCTACCCATAGAATCAAACATAATATACAATCTATGAAAGAGTTGTATATAAAAAAAAATCTCGACTTAAAAGGAAAAGAATGCAAGAGGTGCATGGCAAATTATAGAAAAGAAAGAGAGGAAGAACATAGAAGAGAGTATGAATGCTTCAGAGATATTCAAGTTACATTACTTTATTGAAAGTTTTTTTCTCATTCTATTATTTAAAATATATATATAATAAATTTACTCGGAAAACTTTATTTATGTTTAACAACATAAATTACCTGTTTGTTTACAAGAAATACTGGATAATTCATTGTTGTTATAATACGAGGGCAGATCAATAAGTCTGTGACTTTTTGAATTTCCTATCCCTTAAATGAAATGACAACACTGCTTCTGTCAGCAGGCAACTATCAGCTGACTTCTGTTGAAATTTGAATGAGCTAGGTCTTAGTTTAGTTTTTGTTTGACATCGATAGCCGACTACTTCGTGATTTGAGAAGAAAATGGAAATAAGTGAATCTTCATAAAAATCCATGAAGTGGAATACGAATTGCTCCCTAATTCCCCTTTTCTCCGAATTTAGCCCCGAGTGACTATTTCTTGTTTCCAAACCTGAAGAAATGGCTTGGCGGAATCATCTTACAAACAAATACCTATTTTGATGTCCTCGACAAATCTTATTTTTTGGAAGAGTCAAAATAAAATTGGAGAAACATTGGACAAATTGAATCGAGTTCAAAGAAGACTACGTTGAAAAATAAAATAATTTTTTATCAAAAAACCTGAGTTTCATTCAAATCGTCACGGACTTATTGACCTGCACTCGTATAATGATTAATACCTTTCATCAAAGAAGAAAATTAATCATACAAATATTCAGCCAAATAAATGTTCTTAAACGACACATATACAGATTTGTCTAAATTTATTTGTAAATATAAATAGAAAATACACTGTATCAACCGGCATTCAACGAAACGGATGCACAGATGACATTTTCATTTCCTCATTCTCATCTCGAATGTTAATAAAAACTAAACTTTTGAAAAATAAATTTTTACTAAAATAAGTAAGGCAAAATTTTTCTAAAATTAGGTTAATGGAAGTTTATTTGGAGTGAAGCAGAATGTAATTAATTGACTTTAACCTGGAACGATGCTTGACGCATCAATCAATCCCCTTCCAATCCAAACAGTTCAACTATTTATTAATTAAAAATTAACTAAAGGCTTTAATTAGTCTTCTAATCTGATTTTCTTTTTATTGGCATTCCTATTGATTGCCATTGGGGAAATGATATTTCAACTTTTATCTTATATCAAATTTATTTAGTAAATTAAAATGAACACGTTTAATCAAGGATAGCATATCCTAAGAGTCAATTTTACAGATATATAGTGGTTTACATTAACTATCATGTTCTATTAATTATTTTTTTAATATTTATTCTATCTAATATCTATATACTTAATTTAAATAAGTTGACCTGTGGCCAGGTCTGAACCGACCGACGGTTTGAAATAAATTAATTTCCAGCTACAGAAACAATTTCAAATAATTTTAATATATCTATTAATGTAATAAAAAACAGATAGGCATATAACATAAATATTTTTAATTTTATTTTATTTATAATATATAGCTGAAGTAGCCGGCGTTGCCGACGTTACCCGAGGCTGTGACGTCATGAAGGGCTGGGTGACGTCATATAATTTTAAATTAAGAAAAACATAATGAAGATGATTTTTCCCGAGGATAAAACCAATACATTCGTGGTGATATGTAAAAAATCTCCTTATGTGAAATTTGGTGCGAAAATAACCCTTCCCTTCTTATCGTCGATCGCTAATACTACCACTTCCGGTTTCCGGATTTGCACCAAAAGTTGATCAATTCATCCCACTGATGCATTAAGTAAATATACCAAATTTCATCAAAATCCGTTAAGCCGTTCAGGCTGTACACATCTATACGGACGGACGGACGGACAGACGGACGGACGGACAGACATCATGCTAAAAATACTTTTTTCTGTTAAGAAAATGCATGATTCGTGGAGATATGTAAAAATCTCCACATGTGAAATTTGGTGTGAAAACAATACCTCCCTTACTATCGTCGGTCGGTAAAAATTAAAAATTATATTGTATTATTTCACACGAATCATGTATATTGTAATCTAATCAAAAACATACCTGTTAAAAAGGGGGCCAAGTTCCTATCGGCTATTTGTTTGCCTAAAAAAGGGTTCAAATCCATCCCAATGCCAAGTTTAGATGCACTTTAAAATCAATCATAATCATTTTCATCAACAGCCTGATCCACTGGTAAATATTTGGCATTCCCAAGAATCGCCACCACACCCAGTCCTCAACCTCCTGCATCCAGGCCAATTTATTCGCGTCAACGATCCATCTGGCCGAAATTCACTTTAACATACACCCAACTTAAAATATGGTATAGTTGTTAAAATACGTAGGTACTTGGTTTAAAATATATAAAATTATATAATACTTAGAAATTTGAACTTGGCAGGTTTTTGTGCTGTACGTAACACTAGATTAATTGTATAATTATATTTTTATTATTTATATATATAAATTAACCTGCCAAGTTCAATTTTCATATTTTTAAATCTATATACAAAATATGAAGCAAATATCTCGCAGCAAACTGGTACTTTACTTGAAAGGTAAACGCAACCAGTGTAGGTAAAGTACCACTTCTGGTTGACCGATTTTGACGAAATTTTGATAGAAATCTACAAACTGTGAATAATATCGGTGTACCAAATTTCGAAGTCCTAGCTTGATTAGTTTCTGACAAAATCATTGAATTCGTTTGAATTCATAAAAATCGCATTGATATTCGATTATAACAACTCAAGCTTGACCGATTTCTTAAATTTCTTAATTTTTTGTTAACCTACATATAACACACGACCTGTATGCCAAATTTCATAGCGCTAGGACAATTGGAAATACCTTAATAATTTTGTTGACCAATCAGTGAATCAGTGCCAAAAGAAGCTATTTTCACAGGGTCATATTTCAGGATCTACTGAAGCTATAACTATGAAATTTGGCATGGAATTTTTTACACGGAAGCACAAAGGGGCTGGCCACCAGACCTCGAAGCCCGATTTTCGTTTTTTTAATTAGAAAAATTTTAAAAAATTATAAAGAATATTAATTAAAAATAGTTTAGTTACCATACTAGATCATAGAGGCGCTGGTGGCGATAATTTGGCGGTAATTTAAATTCTGAGCAATGTGCAGATAAAAATCTTTTTATATATCTATTGACATTTACAATATCTCAATTGATCTTATTGGCCTTTTAAACTTTGAAAACATTCACATTACGGCTATAATTTAATACTATTAATTTTTAAGATTATGTGAGTAAATTATTTTAATTAAGAAAATTTGATCTCATAATTGGATTTTCACGTATGATTTTAATATATGATATATTTTTTAATATTATTTTTATAGTAGTTTAGTGTTATGCTAATTTTATATTTTATTTTTATTTTGTTTACTCTGATTTTTTTTTAAATAAATTAATAATATTTAAAGTAGCATAAAAAAATTAATCGAGGCAGGAAAATTGATGGGGTTTGAAATTAATAGTGTTAAGACAAAATAATTAGTATCAGAGAGAATAATATTTTCAAAGAATTTAAATCGAGGTTGCAATCTGGAAATTATTATCAAAGGGGATCAAAATTATTAAATTATTAATTGTATTATATTGGTGGGAGGCATGGTCTATAACCCTGGGAGATGAGAGTAGATTCAGAGTATTTGAGAATAGGATTCTTCCCAGCATTTATGGGCCAAAGAAAGATGAGGACACCGGGGAATGGCGGAGACTGCATAACAAGGAATTGCATGACCTCTATGCATCTCTAGATATAGTTAGGGTTATAAAAGCGAGAAGGCTGGGATCGGCAGGGCACATGGCTAGAATGGGAGAGGAAAAATATATTGGTGGGGAGTTCGATTGGAAAACGTCCGTTTGGAAGACCAATTTTGAACAGGGCGGACAATGTAGGAAGGAACGTGAGAGAGATGGGACAGGGTAGGAGTTAGATGGTTATAGCTCAGAATAGGGACACTCGGGGTGTACAGGGGGCGGAGCCCCCGTCTAGGTGTGGAGAGCGCCGAAGGCGCTCGAAGCAGCTATGTTTATATAAAATAAACAGACTAGTACCCCTTAATATTTACTGTTTACTAAAATCATACCTTAGCGATAAATATTTCTGTGTAAAGCATTCCGATGAACATTCTCTATTTTCTATACATGCAAGTGTGCCCCAAGTCAGTGTCTTAGGACCACTTCTCTATCTCATCTTTACAGTTTCAATTGCAGAGCAAATCAAAGTTTATATAATTGAGGCAACATAATTTTAAATAAAAATTCATAAATTCTTAATAGCATCTGTTTCTTCATATTTTCAGAAATTAATAAATTAATTGTTATCTTTGAATATTTATAAATAAAAAATAAAAAATTAACATTTAGTATTAAAGTTAAAAAAATATATTTGATATAAAAAGGAAAGTATTAATATTTTTTATGATTGATAAATACTAACGAATTAAGATATTTTATTTTTATTTTTTTTTTCTATTTCATATGAAAATTTATTGATTTTAGATTGTTTAAAATAGTATACATAGCCTGGTTTTACAATTACTTATTTTTTTCGAAACATTTTTATTTCCAATTAAATCTTGTTAATAGTCTAAGAAAATGGAGTCTACACTTTTGTTTTGAATAAGAATTTTTAAATATTCTTACTTATTTATTTAGTCTTTTAATTTATTACAAGAGGTAATTAGTCCCCGATCTTCTGTGGCGTCAATCTATTATATATTTAACTAAATTGAACCCGGATTTCTCCTAAACTGATATAGTACAATTTTCAACAATGTTATTGGCGGAACAAGCTTCCTCCAATGTAGGCAATATGATTTAATGCCTTAAGTTTCGTTTCAGCAACCACACTTCTCCAAGTATCCCTATTCTGAGTTTCAACCCTCTAATCCCTACTCTCTCCCGTCTCTCTCACGTACCTTCCTACATTATCCACCCACCGCGTCCTTAGCGTTCTAAGCGGTTTTTTCCCACTCTGTCTCTCCACCAATATATTTTTTGCCATTCTTTCCTCTCCTACGTGCCCTGCCCTGCCTTACTATATCTGGAGATGCATAGACGTCATGCAATTCCTCTTTATGCAGTATTCACCATTCCCCAGTGACCTCATCTTACTTTGGCCCATAATTACTGCGAAGAATCCTCTAAATCTACTCTCGTCTCCTAAGGTCATAGACCATGCCTCCCACCCATATAATATAACAAGCAAATTAATTGTTTTATATATTTTAATTTTTATCCCCTTTAATAATAATTTTGACGCGATAAGCCCCTTTACTGCAAGATAACAGGCGTTTTCTGATTGAACCTCGCTTTAAATTCTTCTCAAATATTATTATCCTTCGTGATTTTAGAACCAAAGTATTTAGATTTTTCTACATATTCGAATTCTACTTTTGTATGTTAAGACTTTGTGTTTTATTATTATTCCTCTCCGTTACTAAATACTTTGTCTTAGCACTATGCCTTTTGATTATCTATTCATTAAATACGAATTAAAGTGAATTTTAAAGGTGAGAAATTGATGTTGGACGTCATGCCCTTATTCTATTTAAGTACGATTTAATCAATATATATATATATATATATTAGTTAATCTCCCATCAAATGGTAATAAGTTCACCTCAGCCTAATGATCTTTCCAGTAGACTCCGTTCTATCACTGATATTTTCAATTGTCTTCTGGATTCATTCTGGACTATTCTTGTTGAATTCGGTAGCGGGGGGGGGGGGGGGGTGTCTACGATCATAAAGGGTTCAAAGCGATTACACGCACATCGTCTTATCGTTCTTTCACCCTTTATCCTTCCATAACAAAAAAAAATCTGTATATCTTGCGTGATTCATTAAACATCATATCAAGATTTCCATGTAAATTACTCAACTTTCAACAAGGAAATATAAATTATTATGTAGATCTAAATAGAAAAACTTTTAATATATATATATAGTATTATGTAAATCAAACATTTATATTTATTTATAAAGTGGCGTCTAACAAAAGTGAAACCATCTGCTCCTTTATTACGATTCAATGCGTAGAAATTATGAAATTTTCTTTCTATTTTTTTTCTTTTTAGTGTTTTTATTCATAACTCCACTATCACTAAAACATCGACATCAAAGATTCAATTAAATGACAATGGCTGAGAACCATATTGTGTCATCATGAATTCCTCTCTCCCTCCCCTTTCTCCTTTTCTTTCTCTCTAATACTTATAAAACTTATTCTTCGCATTGAATCAAAAAGAGTGAATCTGGTTGCGTTTGTCTACCACGAAATCACATCCATTTTATCTCTTATCTTCCCCTTCCTCCTCACTCGTTCGGGATGCGGATGCTTTGACAAATCGTTGGCGAAAATACCGGGAAGAAAGAGGGTCCTGGGAGGCAATGGGGGCCTCCGGTTGTGCGCTGGTCGCGCTTCGTAGCTCGCGTGACCGAGCAAATGTCTAGGTCACGACCGTGAAGAGTGCATTGCCATGGGATAGGCTTACGTAGCCACCTTCACTACCATCGGGAAGGCAATTGGATGGGGGAAAGAGAGAGAAAGAGAGAAAGAGACGACAGGGTTTTTCTTTTTTCTTTTTATTCCCACCTCTCCTTTATTATCCTCCACCATCTTTTCCATTTCCATTTTATTATATTTACTGGAATTATTGATTTAGTTGGTGAGTTATAGTAATTAAATTGAAAATCAAGATTTTCTTACTAAACACAGAAAGACCCAGGTATCACATTCCCAAAAAAAATATATCCATATTGAAATAGAATTTGGACAGAACTATTTTAATTTAAAATAATTATCTCTATTAATTAAGACCCACGTGAAATGAAATAATTTAACATAGCACTAATTAACAAGCAAAAGAAAGTATCTGATTAAACGTTAAAATATAATACTTAATATATTCCATTATAAAAAATTAATCACCATTTTTTACTTATAAATAAAATAAAAAATAAAAAATAAAAAACAAGATTAATATCTGCACGCTCTCAAAATATTTTCAAACAACTAAAAATTTTATTTTTAAAATTAATTCTTTTTATTTCTTTAGAATATTAATTATTTAAAAAAAACAATAAAAAACATATAAATTAAAAATTGTATATACAATATAAGTATATTTTAAAAATTCAAATAAAAATAATTTTAATGATTTATTTATTAATGACTCATTACAAATAATAATAATTATTATATTTTATTTAAATTTTATTATTATTATATCATTTATTTTAAAATTTATTTAAAATAAAAAATTTATTATTGGTTTATTAATTTAATATACTTACTTATTAATTTTTTTATATACTTAAAAAGATTGAATTTAATATCTCGTCAGATCATGAAAATTTGAATAGCTGAAAGTACCGGAATTAATTTTTTAACACGTTGATTTGCAATCACGCGCCAGCACGTGACGTGGTGAAATCAACAAAAAGCCAATAAATATTATTTATTAATTTTAATTTATAATTTAATTAATTAAATTTAATTTAAATATAATATATGTGTTCATTAATCCAATTCAAATTTGCGAGATAGAGTTGAGTGGAAACACTCCTGATTTTTTATTAATGAAGATCCTATATATATAAAATTATTAATTATATGTTTTATCTATCAAATCTATTTCTCCAACTGAACTGATTTCGCTCTATTGTCATTCAAACCAATGTTGAAAAAGGCAGAGTTATTATAAAATAAAATTAAATCCCATTGTAAAAAAATACCTTATACCATTGGAATGTGAAATTTTTTTTCCACCACCTCAACATATTTTGGAGTATGGCGCGATTACCCACTATCAAAAGCAACAACAATAATAATATAAATGTATATATTATTTATTATCTATTAAATTAATTTGAATTTACAAAGTTATAATATTGGTAATACTAGCATAATTGAGCCACTTTGATTAATGATTAATTATAATTTTTTAATTAATTATTTCATGAAGGTCGAAAATCTATTACTTGGCAGATACCAGTTTAACTTCTGCTTTATAAAATGATTTTTTAACTTTTATTCATGTTTTTCTTATATTAATTGTACGATTTTGAATTTCTGCAAAAGCTATCCAGTTATACACCATTATGTTAAAAATATTATAAATAGTTTATAAAATAAAAAAATTTGAAAAATATCGTTATTTCAATGTGACCTCATTTGGGATATTTATCCAAAGTTTATTCTATAATTTAATACTATTATTATTGTATATTTGGTTTTTCTTATTTGGCCATCTTATTTTGTATACTACATTTATAATAAGAGCATAAAATATTAAAAATAAATTAAAATGACTATTTGAAAAAATTTAATTTAAAAATCTAAGTCATATTTTCATATATTCAAGGAGGTTACTAAGAAAGTTCGTCTCAGTAGAACTATAACCTGATCGATGGTAATTTAAAATATATAATTAATTTTCAGTTTATCATCCTCTTTTTGTGAAATTTTTTTAAATGATCTGATGTGTCATCCTTACCTTTATGAATAATTAATTGAATTAAATGTTATTTTTTATTTTTCGATCTCATTTCCTTTACATTGCTTTACTACCACAAATCAAATTCTCATTATCGATTAATAATTATTTTCTTTATCATTTCCCGTGAATGTATTTCCTTTCGTGATTGCAACACCTGTCTGTCTCTTGGGATTTGTTTCACTTCTTCGTGTAGTGGACAAACGAGAAAAGATGGAGAGAAGAATTCTTTTTAGATGATTGGAAAACTTTTCCTTCCTTCTTTTACCAGTTTTTAACACTTGTACTAATATTTTCTTTTTCCCGTTCCTATTCTCTCTCTCTCCCTCTATATTCTGAATGCAATTAAAAATCAACAGCGATATTTGGGATTCTCCGTTCATCTGTGTCTTCCAGTTGGGCGATCTCATCAGTTTAATTCCATAATTAATGGGCCCTCCTCACGTGATCTTTTTCTTATCGAATGGATTGGAATAAAGATCAATGGGGAAAGAGAAGGAGGAGGGGATATATTGCCCGATTAGGTTCAGTCAATTCTTTTTTTTCGTATCCTTGCTAACAACTTCTAATTATTTCCAATCATTAATACATTTTAATATCTTTCTAGATAAATGATTTATTATTATCTTTTTCAAAAGAATTGATATTAAGTTGAAAAAATATAAATAATTGCTTTGATTTAATTTTTTTTTATTTTTATGTTAAATTTGATTTTATAAGCGAGGTTGATTTTTATAAATTTATCATAAAATAGCTCGAATATGAATCTCACGATTTTGCCCAAAGTATTTAATAATTTTAATTTAAAAATATTGTTTACATATATTTTGTCAAATCATAAATAATATTTTCATGGATTTTAATGTTAATTTAATTTTTAATCTATTTCAAATATTCAGAAAAAACTACCCTTAACTGTTACTATAACTCAATAAAATTTTATTCTAAATTTATTCTAATCTTCTATTTTTTTTGTGTATATTATTATTAAATTGGTCGAAAAGTAACTTTTCCCGACAAATGGTAATTTTGTGTTTTTTTGAACCTAACTTCACACTCAAGCCGTATAATAATGATATATCAATGATTGTGTGTGAATAAATTCAAGTAATTTAACGCAATAGTTTTTGGATTATTCCTTTTTAAATATTTAGAGCAATAAGCGTTATTTTCGGCATATTTTAGTTTTTTATTATAGAAAAGGTAAGAAAACTGTTCAAGCCAGAAAGAAATTGACTGATATGAATGGAGAGGATGTATTGACAGTACGCCTTTGTTAGAACTGGTTTGCAAAATTTCGATCTGACAATTTTGATGTTGAAGATGCCAAAAGCTTTTACAGCTTGAATGGGATACTCTAGTACCTCCATAACTGGCGTCTTTGGATTATTATTTATTTTGGTCATTGTAATATTTTTTAGACGGAAAAACCTTTAATTCAAATGAACACGTCAGCAATCATCTTTATCAGTTTTTTGCCATCAAGAACCAAAAATTTTATTCGTGGAATCATGCTACTACCTGTTATGGCAATAGGTGTGGGACCAGAATGGTCCAATAGATCAGTGGTTCTTAAACTGTGGTCCGCGGACCCCTGGGGGTCCGCGAAGCCTTTACTGGGGGTCCGCGGTCCTCGGAAAAAAATCATCGTAAAAATATATACATATATAAATATTTAAAGTTCATTGTGTAACTATATCCTCCTAGAGAATTACGGCTATAATTTAATACTATTAATAATACTATTTTATTTTATTAAATTGATAATTATGTCAATTAATTTTTTGTGAATAAATAAACATATATAAAAAACTATATATAAAATTTGAATTTTCATCCATTCATTCATTTAAAATCATTTTTCGATTGTTCCTTTAAAATAACCCCTCTTAGGGGCTCGGAAGGGGAGGCATATAAGGGAATTTTCTTTCACTTTGTTATTGGGGAAAACCAGGGGAGGGGACAGTCTTACCCGGAAAAACCCAAATTGTCAGCGTCCACTCTGGGGTTTTAAACAGTTTTAAAGCAAATGTTAATTATAAGTTCATTTCTCAACGAGTTGTATCTTTAAATTATTTTTATTAATTTAATTAATTATAATTAAATTATAGCTAATAATAGTTTATTATAGCTAATAATTTTTTTTAATTTTTAGTGTAATTTGCATGATCATTATTTTATAAAAACACTAAACACATTTTGCAATTTCCCAGAAAGGCTGTTTTTGAGAGTAAGTATAAGTTAGTTTTATGAATAAAAAATATTTATTTTAATAATATTTTAGAATCAAATTACGAAATTAATAATATTTTAGAATCAAATTACGAAATTAATAATATTTTAGAATCAAATTACGAAATATATTTATTATATAAATTAATATTCATTTAAAATGATATTAAATCATTTATTTAAAATGATTTAAAACATTTATTAAAATGATTTAAAACATTCATTTAAAATGATATTAAAACATTCATTTAAAATCATATTAAAACATAGCTAGTAAATAATAATTCGTTATATTTATATTATATTTATATTATATTTATATTATTGTAGTTCAATGTTAATAAATTACTCCATAAAATGGATCGTTGGCTACAAACTGGTTCAACACAGAAACGGAAAGAATCAGATGATGAGGCATCAACAGCAAACTCTACCAAGAAACGCAAAACTAGAAAATATTCGGATGATTATTTATCATTTGGATTTACTTATATTTGCAACAATGATGTGGAAAGACCAGTCTGCGTTCTATGTCAGGAAAGTTTATCCAATGAAAGTATGAAACCTGCTAATCTCAGACGTCATTTACAAACAAAGCACAGCGAGCATGTTAGTAAGTCTATCGAATTTTTTAAAATGAAAAAAGAAGAACTTAATTCAAGTCAGAAATTGATGGTAAAGACGGGATCTGGTGGTATGAGTAAGAAAGCAGTAATGGCATCATATGAAGTAGCTCTACTTATTGCTAAAGCAGGAAAGCCGCATAATATAGCAGAGCAATTAATTCTTCCTGCTACAAAAGTAATTACAAATATAATGTTAGGAACTAAAGCAGCAAACGATATAAATTTGATTTCATTATCAAATGATACGGTTAAGAATAGGATTGAAGACATGTCATGTAATATAAAAGAAGAATTAATATCGAGAGTGCGCAAAAGTCACTATTACTCATTACAATTGGATGAAAGTACTGATGTCACTAATAATGCCAATTTGTTAGCTTTCATTAGATATGAGTTTGAAAATCAAATACAAGAAGATGTATTGTTTTGTGATTCACTACCTTCACGAACGACAGCTAATGACATATTTAACAGTTTGAATAATTTTATAACCGAAAATGAAATAGAGTGGCCAAAATGTGTTGGAATTTGCACTGATGGTGCTCGTGCAATGTCAGGTACAAGAACTGGATTGATTGCTCTTATTAAAAATGTTGCGCCTCAGGTTGTTTGGAATCATTGCTGCATTCACAGAGAATCATTAGCAGCCAAAAATATGTCACCAGATTTGAAAAGAACATTAGACGAAGTAGTTAAAATTGTCAATTTCATTAAGGCTCGTCCACTTAATTCCAGAGTTTTTAAAATTTTGTGTGAGGAAATGGGTAGTCAACATACACATTTATTATTACATACAGATGTACGTTGGTTGTCCCGCGGGAAAGTACTCATTCGCCTTTTTGAGCTTCGAGATGAAATACGATTGTTTTTAATAGATGCGCATTTTGAACTGACCGAATGTTTCAATGATTTTATCTGGTTAGCTAAGGTGGCTTACTTGACTGATATTTTTACAAAATTGAACGAACTTAATTTGAGCCTGCAAGGTACTGTTGTAAATATATTTAAAGTTGAAGATAAAATAGAAGCAATGATTAAAAAAATCGACTTGTGGTCGAAACGCATCCAGAACGGTGTATATGAGTCTTTTCCAACTCTCAATGATTTCATAGAAAGCTCCAGTGAAAAATTGCTTAATCAAACGCGTCAATTATTTGTTGAACATTTAATTACTTTGAAAAGCAACTTCAGGAAGTATTTTTCTACTCCTGATCCTTGCAATAACTGGATCAGAGATCCATTTAATATGGAAATTACAAATACTAAACATTTATCTGCACCTGAACAAGATATTCTCGTGGAATTATCATGTGATACAACTTATAAACTAAAATTTAACAAAACTGAATTGAGCAACTTTTGGTTACTTCTCAGGTCAGATTATCCTGCGCTTGCAAATAAAGCACTTCAACACTTGATTCCATTCTGCACAACATATTTATGCGAACAAGCTTTTTCGGTACTATTTTATATTAAGTCTAAATATAGAAACAAATTAAATGTAGAGCCGGATCTTAGATTAAAAGTTTCCAATATTAAGCCAGATATTGAGATTCTTGTTTCAAGAAAACAACTGCATACATCTCATTAAATATGTAAGTTATATTTAATGAGATAGATGCAGTTATTTTTTAAAATATTTCTTATTTAATATTTTCTGAAAAAAATTATAAAATATTTATATGAATTTAATGTAAGTACCCATTATAATTTGTGAGATTTGTTGCTATGACAATGTTTGTATTTTCTTTCTTCAATATTATAATTTCTAATAAAATGTGTTCTACAATATGCAAAAAAATCGTTATTCACCAATCACTGTTAGAAATATTCATCATATATCCTTGTCCTTATGAGATCGTAAGCCAGAAATTAATTAATAAAATGACGTAAAGTACCTAAAGTTGTGATGGGGGTCCGTCAAAAAAAATTTTTTCAAGTGGGGGTCCGTGGAGTACATAAGTTTAAGAACCTATGCAATAGATTATTTAATAAAATATTTATTCATTACTCGAAAATTGAATTTTATTTTGACGAAAATAAACGAAATGACTTTCTGAATTACATAATATATCATTATTGACATAATTATTTATAAAATATATTTTTTGCTTAACTATTTGGGTAATTTATAGTCTAAAGACTTAAATATGTGTATAGAATCTGGGTATTGTATGAAAAGAAAATATAATAAATAATTCATAATATTTGGCAACGATTAGATACTTCTTGTGGAAATGAGATCTGTTTAAGGACAAATAATACAGCAAACTAATATATTCTCATGTGGGTTCATGAATTTCTTTTCATTCTCCATAATTCATAAAGAAATTATTTTTCCCTCAAAAGCTTTTTTTATCTTTACAATAAAGTTTCTATACTATAACTTCTAACTACATTATTAACTGCTTAAGTTTTATGCTTGGAATAAAATTATAAACTCTTCATTTTTTTATGATTAATTTAACTAATAATAATATTTACTAATAAAATATCCTTTTATATTTTTATTCGATTATTTTTTGCAACTATAGTTTATCAATTTTCTCTCTTTTTTAAAATTATAATTATTCAGAACATATTTGTATTTCTATAGGTTGGATATACTGATAAGAATTGCTATAATAATTTCAAATGGTAAAATCAAATTTATTTAAAAATCAAAATAGGATTATAGCTTTTTTCAAATTTAAATTTTTCTTATTAGATTGGATATTTTGTTTTTTATAAAATTGCAAATAATTGAAAGTCTATTCATTAGATTACTTCCGAGTTGGAATAATATTAGACCTGGCACAGGAGACTATGAATGGCTGAATCATGTGTAAGTCCAAGGATTGTGACGATTTCCCAGAGGTCATCACCTCTTTTAACTTCTTGATGACTGGGCAAATCTACTTTCGGCCTGTCAGCATCAAACCACCCTGTTGCCCTGTCATTCATAAAGACTGAAAAATATCTTATCAGCACATACATAAAAAACATTCTTTGATAATTTTTATTTCATTCATCTGTCTTATTCCGTGACAATCTTTGATTCATAAAATTCATTGATCATCAAAATAATAGTATTTTAATAGAAATGTATTAAAATTAATTTAATTAATTAGGTATTATTTTTATATTAAATTGATGCATTTCAGGTATTTTTCAATATTAGATTAATTTAAATATTAACTTGGGTTTAGGGAAGATTGTTCAAATATGGGTGAGTATTTTTCTAACATCAATATCAGGTATTTAACCCATCAAGCCGGTAACCTGAGTCCATACTCGCAAGACAAAATCTGTTTTATATAAATCTTCATTCCTACTATAATTCCTCTGATCTCAAATTGAAAGGAAAGGAAATAAAGAAAGGAAAAGTTGTTGCTTTTCATAGTCAGGGTGTGATCTGTGATGTCTTTGAAATAGGTAGATAAAAAATCAGTAACTTTTGTTTCAACATTTCATAATTCTTCTATGGTTACAATGGAAAAGAGGGGTAAACAAATCTATTATAGAGTATAATATGGAATATGGTAGATCTCAAGGAATAAAAATTGCAGCCTTTTCTGGAAAATAGAAAAAAATGCCTTCAATGATACCTAAAAGTGTTTTTACTATCTCGCCAGTATATGTGTGTGTATGTGTGTACAAGGTTACGCAAAAACGATCTGAGCTAGAATAATGAAATTTGGTACACGGGCATTATTCAAAATTTGTAGTTTTCTATCAACTTTTGAGAAATGTAGCTCATCTGGAAGAGGGTCATTACCTACCACCTTTTCATTTTTTTTTCTCTAAAGTGACCGTAAAAATAAAGATATATGTTTGATAGTTTTCACATGATTAAAAATTGTATAAAACTACTATATATAGAATTTTGGCTTGATTGAATCGCTGAAAGTACCGGAATTAATGTTTTAACACGACTGCAAATCACGCTCCAGCACGTGACAACTAAGCGCCAAATACGCGCTTGTTTAATATATATTAATATATTTATTAATTTTAATTTATAATTTATAATTAATTAAATTTAATTTAAATATAATATATGTTAATTAATCCAATTCAATTTTTTCGAGATAGTCGAATGGAGACACTCCAGATTTTTTTTCTTATGATCGTTTTCGTTTAACATTAT
The DNA here is from genome assembly GCA_963082975.1 of Labia minor. Lineage (NCBI taxonomy): Eukaryota > Metazoa > Arthropoda > Insecta > Dermaptera > Spongiphoridae > Labia > Labia minor. The sequence goes on along the minus strand of OY720344.1, from coordinate 65,950,071 downwards.
TATAAACGATACATTTTTCGTCTCGAGTGACGCTTCAAGAAAGGATTCAGTTCATATCGTTTTAGCAACGAATTGCAGGCACAAATATGATTCAAATTTTTTTGTGATAAGTCATGTGACATTCATACATCACCCAATAATCATTCCCTCTATTGATGTAATCAAATATAATTAAATATGAATAATTAAATATTGGCCTTAAATCTTTTTTCTCTTCCTCAGGAAAGATTGAATTTTCTTTTCCTTTATTTTTTTGTATTCTACTATCACATTTTTTACCCGAACATTTCAAGAAATTTTTCTCTCGCGCCCTTTTTTTTCCTCTCATGATTCGGTCTCCCTTTATTGCACTCCTCTACATGTGTCTACCTTTCTTTTTGTGCTTGAACGAATTCTAAATCCCCTTTCTTTACATTGCCATCAAATTCCATCGATATCAAGTATATTTTTTCATCCATCTCTTTTTCATCATCAAAAGTAAATTTTTTCAATACAAACAGCAGTTCGTTTCTTATTTTTACATTTATATAAATTTAAATACTTAAATATATTACTTTTTTATATTGATATTCTAAAAAATAATATTAATAAAAAAAGAAAAAGGAAAATAAATCATTTATTCAAATTTATTTAACAAATAAATTTATATTGAAGTACAATACCAATTTCATAACAATTTTATATCATGTTATTTCGTGGAAAATAATTAAAAACATATTTTCCTAATTATCTGATTAATATTCTCTCTTGTTTCAAAATGAAATATGTCATTAAAAAAAAAATAAATAAACCTATCTCGTTCACACACACACATTGTAAAAAATGAAGAAAAGTAACAGACTTACAGTGTGATGTGGGATTTAGTTTACCACACCTTATAATTAACATCTGCTACCCACAACCTTCTAGAAGATCGATTGAAAATGACATAAACCAATATTGCGTTCAGTGAATTGCATTGGGCTTTTTTTTAACCCAAACAAACAATACATTGCCATTTACAAAGGTATAACTATAATATAATATTACACTTAAATAAAGTGAAAAGATTTCCAACGATATAACATATATAGGTATAATTACATAAATTACATAATTTTGTAAAAGCATATATCTAATCTAATCAAATCTTATTATAGAAACAAAAATGTATATATATATATATATATATATATATGATTTTAAAAATTATTCAGATAGTTTTTATGAAATTCACGTATTTGGTGGTATTTGAACTGAATCTGTAGAAGTCTCCTTTATTGAATCATTTATTTACATAAATTATTAATAAATTTAATTAATAATAATCTCTGTTAATTTACCAACAGACATGCAATATTTAAACAATATACCTACTAACAATAAATAAAGTATACATTTTTACCGACCGACGATAGTAAGGGAGGTATTGTTTTCACACCAAATTTCACATGTGGAGATTTTTACATATCTCCACGAATCAAGCATTTTCTTAACAGAAAAAAGTATTTTTAGCATGATGTCTGTCCGTCCGTCCGTCCGTCTGTCCGTTTAGATGTGTACAGCCTGAACAGTTCAACAGATTTTGATGAAATTTGGTATATTTACTTAATGCATCAGTGGGATGAATTGATCAACTTTTGGTGCAAATCCGGAAACCGGAAGTGGTAGTATTAGCGATCGACGATAGGAAGGGAAGGGTTATTTTCACACCAAATTTCACATGATGAGATTTTTTTACATATCACCACGAATGTATTGGTTTTATCCTCGGGAAAAATCATCTTCATTATGTTTTTCTTAATTTAATATTATATGACGTCACCCAGCCCTTCATGACGTCACAGCCTCCGTATTATGATCACGGGCAACGCCGGCTACTTCAGCTATATATTATAAATAAAATAAAATTAAAAATATTTATGTTATATGCCTATCTGTTTTTTATTACATTAATAGATATATTAAAATTATTTGAAATTGTTTCTGTAGCTGGAAATTAATTTATTTTAAACCGTCGGTCGGTTCGGACCTGGTCACAGGTCAACTTATTTTTACTATCTCGCCAGAGATAGTATTGCGATTATGAAAATTTTCGATATCGAGATTTTGATATTTTTATACGTTTTGAAGGTACCTCAGTCATATTCACTAAGGCTGAAAAAAATGTCTGTGTGTGTATGTAAGATTATGTAAAAACGGTTTGAGCTAGAATAATGAAATTTGTTACACAGGCATTATTCAAAATTCGTAGTTTTCTAACACATTTTTAGAAATGTGGCTCATTCGGAAGAGAGTCATTACCTACAATGTTTTGATTTTTCCAGATTTTTTTTTAAGAACTTGGGTTTAAAATGTTAATTTTACTCTAAATATTCAACATTTATTTTCAATTTTAAAACAAAACTTTAAGGTAAACTAACTATTTAAACCAAATACATGGAACTCTCTTGTCATCCCCCTTCCCATATTATTTTAAAAAAATCAGATTAAGTATCATCTCATTATCATTCTCTTAACTCCTAATTATTTCCTTGTGATTTATAATGGATTCTTATTTTGGCACTCGTGTATAATTTTTTTTACATCTTATTTTTTTTCTACGAACGAATTAAGAGATAAGCCTTCGAAAGTGCCGCAGTTGTGAATCATTCTTCACTCGGATGACACCAACTTATTATAAGTAAGTACAATTTATCTCTTCTATTATATAATTAAAGTAATTATTCGTCATTTCTAGCATCTTACCTTTCTAACAAAGAAATATTATAAATTATTTGTATATATATATTATTATATATGTATATTTATAATACTTTCTCCTGGGAAATTTACAATCAGAGTCAAAGAATATATATATATATATATATTATATGATTTAATGAATTTATAATATAATATTCTTATATATTTTTGAATTATAATTTTAGTATAGTAATTAAAAAATTGGTTAATCTTCTTTTTTAATTTTCTTTCTTATTTGTTATTAAGATTATAAAATATTTATTAAAATAATGTTTATTGTCATCTTAAACTATGAATTTTATTGGATATTATATATATTAAATAATTAAGAAAAAAAATATATAGGTAAAATATATACTACCCACTTTCCCGACCTCTGTTATTTTACGATTTCTAAGAAATTTTAATGACCATCGTACTTTAAAGTAATATTTATTAGAACATATTTCATTCTCTGTTCATTATCATTCCTAATCAAACGACCATTACGAATTAAAAATTACCCCAAGAGAAACGTATATTATTATTTTTTAGTCTACAGTAAATCTATATACATACATACATACATACATAAATGTATTATTTTAATGATCAATAAAAGGCAATCACACTGGAAAACTTGAAAACTCCCTTGTTCAACGAAATAATTTTGTAATCTATATATACCGTATATATTTTTTTCTTTTCTTAATATTACATCAATTCTAAATAATTATTATATAAATAAGATGAGGAAAACAAGCATCATATACGTTTTTTTAATGTTAATTTTTTTTTTTGGATCATAAATGTTTATAGTGCGAGACATTCATAAAACTGTTAGATTGAATAACTACAATAGTTTTCGTATATAATTCATTATCCTTTTTAGTTGAAATTTAAGATGACATTATCTTTTAATAGACGGTGACGTTATTATTTCATTCTATATTTGTTATGAGCGTATATACACACGTGCGCTTATCATATTTATTAATTTAAATGAATTGCCATATATATATATATATATATATATATATATATATATATATAGTACCGTGACCCCGAGCCTCGGCTCGGTAATTAAGTTTAAAAAAAATAATTCATTATTGGGTTTGGCTGGTAATATTAATACCTGAGACTCCGAGCTCTCGCTCGACCCTTTAAAAAATATTGATATACAATTCTTTAATTATTTATTACAATTATTAAATGTTGCATCACTGCATCAATCTGATTAAAATGATTTGAACTGGGGTCTTCAATAATAATACCTGGTTCACCGAGCCACCACTCGGCCAATAAAAAAATATGATTCTTTATTATCGGGTTTGATATTAAGTTTAATATTAAGACATGATTATCCGAATCGCCATTCAAATAATAACTTACAAACAGAAAAGTAGGCCTGTTGTTATAAAATATATACCTGGGACACCGAACTATCACTCTGCCCTTTAACAAATTTATACAATTTATTTTTATATACTTTAAAAATTTTACAATTTTTAAATTATTTATTATAATTGTTAAATGGTATTTCTAAAAATGACCTATTAAAAATGTATTTCCTAAAATGTTTCAAATTAATTAAAATAAATTGTATAAATGTTCGTGTTAACGAAAAAAAGATCCCAATTGAAAATATGCTTCAATGCATAAATTAATTCCCTTCTTTGCGTTAACAATGGGGGGTTTTTTATATTGTTATTTTTTTCTCTAAAATATTTGAAATTTTTTAATGTTTTGTTGTTTAATTTTTTGTTAATTCTTATAAATATTAATTTTTTGTTTTTTTATCTATTTTCGTGTTTATTTTTTATTAAATTACTAATTTATATTTTTTTATTCATTGTTCTTTTATTAATTAATTTTTAGATAGTTTTATAATTTTTAATATTTTTTCACTAAAATATTATTTAATATTTATTAATATTATTATTTATTATTATTGAGGACCCCAAGTTCCATTCCTTCTAATCAGATTGATGCAATGATGTAACATTTAATAATTGCAATTAATAGCCAGAGTCAAGCGTTAGCTCTGTGTTCCTGGTACTATATATATAAATAGAGAGAGAGAGAGAGAGAGAATGAGAGAGTAAGATAATGGCCACCCGAACCCTTATCTGAAAAAAAATTCAATTTAAAACATTTTTATTTTTTAATTGAATTCAACTAATTACAATTGCAATTGAAAGGCTTCTTGTATGTATGCATTTGATTTTGGTAGTCTGCCCTTCATTTGATTAACCCTCCTTCGTTTTTCAACACTCATCCATGTATCATTTTGACATTTATTCCATAGAATCCGAGAGAAATTGAGAGTACGTCAGATCGACAAGTACTTTAGATACCCCCCGGGTAAATAAAATTGATTGTTTATAGTCCGATGGCATTGAACGTTATGCAAATCGGATAATCAAAATAAGCGCCCGTTAAATTCAATGTAATGCAATATATATATATATATATATATATATATATATGTGTGTGTGTTTGAGTGAAATCGTGGGTTGCACCATCCCAATTTAAACCGATTCCAAACTTTTCCAATTGATTTTGTATTTTTTTTTTTTTAATTTAATCGTTGTTTACCATAAAAGCAAACGTCTGGCATACAAGAATAATTAACAATGAATGTGCATATTTACAATTTGTGTGACAAATTATACATCTTAAAAACAGATTCATTTTCTTGCACATTCTAAATTAATTAAGTTAAGATCTTATTAAAATTTTATTATATACTCTTAGTACTTGAGAAAAATATAAATCTCTTCTGTTCAGCATTCATCTTTTTGTTAATTGTAATTAAATTGGAGAGAAATTATTTATCTTATAAATAAATAAATAAATATAGAAAAATTAAGCCTCTTACTGAATATGATCATTTAATTAATAATATAAAAAAATATATTTTTATTTTAAAAATTTATTTAATTATTTAAAGATTATAAGTTATATAAACGCAAATGAATAAATATAAATGATGAAAATAATCATCAATTATAAATAATATAAAAGAAAGTGGAGTTTATTTTAAATTTGAATTGATTGGTTGGCTACTTAGTAAATATCTTCTTTAAAATGTTTTATTGAATCATCGGAAGATATATGAACTGAAGAGAATATATGATAAATGACCATTTTATATAATTTGTCTAATACAAGGCACACTCTTTTTATAATAATTGATGTGATCTAGTGACATGATCAATATATAATTTAGACATATACGATATCATTTATTTAGTTTTATTTTGAAGATTAATATAACATTTCAATACTGAAAGAGTTGAAAATAAAATGATTATTATTTTAATTTTGAATATAATGAATTAATTATCTGGCAAAGAGAGCATATGTTGTAAGGATTAAAATACTTTATCAAGGTAAATATTAAGTAACATCAATAGTTCCGATGTGGTTTGAAAAATAGTATTAAAATTTTAAAGTAGCTTGTTCATTTAGCATAGTAAGTAGTAAGTACTTATAAACATTACACTTTTTGAACAAAGTATATTATTTTAAGAATATGTATTGATTTAGTTGTTTAATCAGATTGTTATAAATATCATTAAATTAAATTTTAATTAAATTAAATCTACTATTTTTATATAATATCTACTAGCTGCTCAGAGCGCCTTCGGCTCTTTTCACATCTAGACGGGGGCTCCGCCCCCTATACCCCTGAGTGATACATTTGATTGAAAGTATGTATGTAAAAGGTTTTCATCCATTTTGTTTCAATCAGTATATTACATAAAACAATCATTTTTTTGTGTTCTTTTATATGTTCTATCTATCTATCTATCTCTGGGCTCTGGCTCTACGTTGGCCGCAACAACCACATTTCTCCAAGTGTCCCTATCCTGAGCTATAACCATCTAACTCCTACTCTTTCCCATCTCTCTTACCTTCCTACATTGTCAACCCACAGCGTCCATGGTGATTGGAAATCGGTCTCCCCACTAATATCTTATACCTCCCATTCTAGCCACGTGTCCTGCCTATCGAATCATTCTCGATTTTATAACCCTAACTATTTCTGGAGATACATAGAGGTCATGCAATTATTATAGTTATACAGTCTCCGCAATTCCCCGGTGTCCTTTTATTTCTTTGGCCAAAAAATGCTGGGAAGAATCCTATTCTCAAATACTCTGAATCTACACTCATCTCCCAGGGTAATAGACCATGCGTCCCACCAACAGGCAAAATAATTGTTTTATATATTTTAATTTTGATCCCATTTGATAATAATTTTGATGAGATAAGCCTATTTACTACTTGATAACAGGCGTTTCCCGATTGCAACTTCGATTTAAATTCTTCTCAAATATTATTATCCTTCATGATTACATTAAATTTTTTTACATATTCAAATTCTATATTTTGTATGTTAATATTGTTACTCCCTGATACTAAATATTTTGTCTTATCACTATTAATTTCAAACCCCATCTCTTGAGAGCCTCGATTATTTTTTTAGACCACTTTAAATTATTTATCATATAATCTTAAAAATTAATAGAATTAAATTATAGTAGTAATGTGAATGTTTTCAAAGTTTAAAAGGCCAATATGATCAATTGATATATTGTAACTTAAAAGATTTTTATCTGCACATTGCTTGGGAATTTAAAATTTTTTCCATATATTCGCGTTTCATGACCTGTAGAATCCAAAAGTGACTTTAGAATTTTTCATGTCTGTTCATAGGCTAAAAATTTTTTTAACCGCAGAAATTAATTTTTAAAAATTTGATATAAACATGTTGTCATTCAGAAGCGCAAAGAATACAAAAAAAGAATGTTTATAATATTTATATTTTTATTTTTCTAATATTTACAGTATTTCACACAATTAATCATTAATTAATCTAGAGATCATGAAACGCGAAGATATACAAAAAATTTTAAATTCTGAGCAACCTTTATTATATTTTTAAAATATTCTTACTTTTCACATTTTTCTTTTTTCAAAAAGTAATGTTTATTTCTATATTTTAATAAATTTATCATAATAAACCAAGGTTAACAAAGCTGTTAAATGAAACTATAACAATATTTTATGAAGTTTTAGGAGATTTTCTTCACAAAATGTTCAGATTATTCAAATAAAAATAATAATCTAATGGAAACAATGATATTATTTTTTTGGTAAATGATTAAGAAAGTTTTAAAATTAAGATCAAGTATTTTTTTTTTTTGTTATTTTTATTTTTCATTTCGCTTGATTCATTCCCTTACAAATACCTTTCTCTTTCACTTAAAAAGTTTATCAATGAAACTCACCGACTAATTTTTGATTATGAAAGATAAATGAATATACGACAAAGTTTACCAGAGAAAGTTCATATTCGTTCCATTTTTCTAGATTAAAATTAAAATTTATATCACCTGAATGTGATCTTTGAAAATCTGATTAAATGTAGAAAGCTCTTTTTGACGTTAAGGATTATTTTATATATTTATATATTTTCCCTTATATATATATTTAATTTTAATTATTTTAATAAAAATATATAAAAGATTTTCAGGGGGAACGGAAATTTTTTGTTAAAAAACTAACTTAATTTAAGTAATGCTATATGGCGGTTTCACGGGACATTATACTCAGGACTGAGGTCTTTTTATCCAATTAAATTCCGTCACTATCCTATTAAACATCTTATTTCTTGAGGTTTTTCCCATCTTCTCGTAAAAAACAACAAAAAAAGAAAAAAAAACAAATAAGAAGAGCTTCGATCTTTTGACCCTTACGATAATTATTTTTTTTTTATAAATATATTAAGTTGATTTACATACAACTTACATCTTCAAAGTCTAAGTATATATATATTTTACTTATATTCAATATTTAAATATTCTAAATCTAAATTATTTACTCTTCAGGAAAAATATTTTTTTTTTTTTTTTGTTTTTTTTCTCTTTCGTTTGTTTTTATTTTTATGGTTTTCTTTTAACCATTGAATTGAATGTATGGTAAGTGTTTACGGTTTCGTTGTATTGTTTTGGTGATGAGTCAGGGACATTTTCGTTAAGGACAGAGCAACCAACACCTTGTTCCACCCAGTTGCTTTTATATCTTTGCACTTTTTTCACGCTCATCTTTTTCTTGATCCCAGAACCCATATCTAGTTGCATATCATAAAATTGCTACGAATAGTTATTTTGCCTGTTTTTTGACGTACATAAATTTGGTTAGGAAGAAAAATGTACCTATATATACATAATATATACTTTAACCTTGAAGTTTATCTATTAATTGAAAATTAGGGCTATTGTTTATGTTTTTTGATATTCTATGCATAATTACGAATTTTATTCACAAATGGTATAAAATTTTTAAATTTATTTAACAAATTATCAGATTATATTTTAACCTTGAAGCTTATCTATTACATGTTTTTGTTTCATGTTTTTTGTTATTCTATGCATAATTACAAATGTTATTAACACAATTTTATAAAATTTTTAAATTGATTTAATAAATTATCAGATGCAGGTTTTAAATGTATTTATTTTAAAATAACACATGATTATATTTTTTTTAAGAATTAACAACGATTAAAAGCTTTGATAATTATAAGTAATTTTCATTGAAAATTTACTTTTCAAATGAGGACTTGAATCCATTTTTCCAATAAAATATTTTTTCTAAATACATACAAAGAAAAATGTGAATTTTTTTACAATGAAAACTATCAGTTAATTCAATGTGTTTTGGTTAATATATCCAGATAATTACTTGATTCTTATTGAAAATTATGTTTGAAATATTTTTGTTAATAAACAAGCAAAAAACTATATCAGTAGAAAGCATCTTTATGGTTAAGTACATACTCTTGCATTATTACTTTCGACAAGCGTATACGCATGGAAATACGCAAGGAAATGTATGCATTAATGCATTCATTTCAATCTTAAAAAACGACCATTCAACATTGCATGGTCAATATGAAAAAAATTCTTTCTCTCTACTGAAGCACTCCCATTAAAATAAATTGCTCTAAAAGTAATCCTTAACAGGTCGATTAATTCTTGATCTTTTTATAGTATTCACCTTTGTTACTATCTATTTCCACCAAAATATAATTTCATAATCTTTGTTTGTTTAATTTAATTATAATTATTTATCAGTAGCACATTTGTTCAATTCAAATTCATGAAAAAAAAAAAATAAAAAATGTTAAATGTGATCATTAAGAAGTTCCAATATTTCTCCGTATCCTTCATTTAAGGCCGGAAATGTTAAGTAATTCGATTTGCGGATCATTAATGTGGCAGTTTAGCCTATCGGATGTGAAATGGGATTCATTTCCTCTCAATTAAAATGGAATAATTATCGAAACTCAATAAACATAAATTATTTAAAATTATATTCCAAAAATACCTTCAAGAACTAGAAATTAAATTTTAATCAATTTATCAATATTTTTCTAAATTACCGTGGGTGAAGAATTAAAAAAAATTGAATAATTTTATTAAAAGAAAAATTGTTGATTTTTTTATAGGATTGGAATTTTTGTTCATTATTTGTAAAATTTAGCAAAGCAAATCATTTAGTAAAGTGAGAAAACTTTTTCAAATTTTAGTTTAAATTAGAATGTCAAAGAAATTGGAAAGAAAGGATTAATTAATATTGTGTAAAAATAAACTATAATAACATTATAAATTCTATAAAATAATTTACTTGGACTAGTCACTAATTTTATTTACTTTTTTCCAATTAATTAATTAAATATTTACTTTTTACTATCTCGCCAGAGATAGTATTGCGATCATGAAAATTTTCGATGTTGAGATTTTGATGTTTTTATACGTTTTGAAGGTTCCTGAATCATTTTCACTAAGGTTGAGAAAAATGTCTGTGTGTGTGTATGTGTGTGTGTATGTGTGTATGTGTGTATGTGTGTATGTATGTAGGCAAGATTACGCAAAAACGGTTTGAGCTAGAATGATGAAATTTGGTACATGGACATTATTCAAAATTCATAGTTTTCTATCAACTTTTGAGAAATGTAGCTCAACCGGAAGAGGGTCATTACCTACAACGTTTTGATTTTTTTTCCTCTAAAGTGACCGTAAAAATAAAGATATATGTTTGATAATTTTTCACATGATTAATAATTATATAAAACTGCTATATATAGAATTTCAGCTTGATTGATTCGCTGAAATTACCAGAATTAATTTTTTAACACTGAAAATCTCACGCGTCAACACGTGACGTGGTGCCATCAACAAAAAGCCAAACATGCGCTGGTTTAATATTTATTATTTATTATTTATAATTTATAATTAATTAAATTTAATTTAAATATAATATATTATGTTATTTAATCCAATTCAAATTGCGAGATAGTCGAGTGGAGACACTCCAGCTAATTTATTAAAATTTCTAAATTTATTTAAAAATAAAACATGCCTTCTTCTTTATCTGAATTAGCTGATTAGCTCATATGCGGACCACTCAAAACACCTTTTTAACCCAGAGGTGAACGACGGTAATCCTAATCCGTCCTTATCTGCGGGACATTCTGGTTTCGTCTCATGATGAAACTCCCAAGGGCCCAAACGCCTTTTCATTTACCATATTTTTTTTAATATTTAATCAGAGTACATAATCAATTTAATAAAAAAAAATTAAATATTTTTTAAAGAATAACTTTAAGAAAAGATGCGAATATTTGTGATTATGATAGAAAAAAATTATATATTTAATATAGTAAATTAATTTCAAGTTTTAAAGAGAAAAATATTACCACAGCTCACAAGACTTTTAGATTAAGATTTTTATGATAACGATGAAAGAGTTAATATTTAATAACCTTGAAATATTTGTTTTAATATACTTGTAGATCATTAATACTAAAAATTTCAACAATTTGACTAATAAACCAGCCATTTGTCTAATTAAATAAATATTTTATTATATATGATAAACAAATTATAAAAAATAACATATGAAATAAAACAAAATAAAATAATAACATGTGAAATGCAAAATAATAAATAAATATTTAGTTTTCGAAATTTTAATGCCTTATAAACTAGAATCAAATTCATTCAAATCTCTACCCTAATTATCATATAATCTATTTTATATTTTATAAATATAATTTAAATTTTATTATTTTAGTTGTATTATGTTATTATTTTTGGTAATATATTTATTTTTGTTTTTTAAATAATATTATTTGTAGAATTTTTTATACTATGGAGAAAAAATTATTCAATTTAAAAACAGTAGAAAATACTAGTAGTAGAGAATAAATATTTCTTTTATTGACTTTTTAGCCCGTCTGAATTATAAATTATTTTATTTTAAATCTAAATTAACATGACGAAATTCGAACTCCCGATCTCAAATTCTTCTTTCCAGGATTATTAAGCTACTATCCTGGTATAAAATAAATTTGATCTATGCCAAATTTTCTATCAATTTTCAGTAAATTGAATTAGAAACCTATTAAATGGGATTGAAAAATTGTAATTTCATCGATCCAAATAAAATTCAATCCACTAGGTAATTTTCTATTAATTTTAATTGACATTCTTTAACATAATTTAGTACACAGTGTGCTTTTAATTAATAGGTATTAATATTTTCAAATTATTTATTATTTTATTAAAACATTTTTTTGTATAAACAAATTATCTCACTATATTATGCTAATATAAATAAATATATCTATTATAATATTTATGATTCCAAATTGAATATAATTAATTAATGATTAGTAGAGGGCAAAGATCGAATCTATAATTTATGATACTGGTAAGACCAACGATCAATTTAATATAGAAAACGAGTTGTTGTTTTTTTTGTTGACTTTATCATTAAATTAGATAGAAAAAATTAATCAATTATTATAATTGAGATTTACACTTATAGAATAATCATTTGATTTTAATTAATTAATATATAATGTATTTATATATGTATTCATTATAATTAGGAATGAATTATTGATCAATTGATCAATTTTCAATTCAAATCTATTTCGAATTTTAATTCTTATGGAAATGGTATATTTTCAATCTATCAATTTCTCTGGCTACAGAAATTATATTTATCCAATCATCTCCATCCATTTCCTATTCACTTCCAATTCTATTATATTTGCACTTATATTGTCAGCTCGTCAAATCATTGTTCTACCTACATGTCGTTTCCCAAATGGTTTATTTAATAATCAATTTCTTTCTAGTCTTTTTACAGTTATGTGTCCATCCTATCTTAATTTTCTCAAGTTAATTATTCTATTAATCTGCTCCATTCATCCATTACATTTATTATTTTTTTGCCTATAAATTCTAAAAAAATTAAATTTATGAATATTTATTTATATTTATATTATCTACCCCTAAAGTTATGGACTTCATCCTATGTTCATATAAAAAATATAAATGTTTTATATATTTTAATATTCTTTGATACTAATTTTGATGGGAAAATTTCTTTAACTGCATTATAACAGCCGTTACCCAATTGTTATCTTAATTTAAATTCTTATCTTATTTATTTACTTTGGCCATTCTGCCTAAGTATTAGTAATTTTATTTTCTCTTAATAGTTTTTTTTTAAATCAGTATATTAAAACCTTAATTTTCTGTTTGTTTTCTTCTTTTTATGGTTTAGTAATACTATAATATAAAATAATATAAGTGAAAAGATGATACAATAATTAATTCTATAATATTTTTTTATTATTATGAATTTAATGATAAGTAGAGGACCTTAAATTTGAGAATTTATTGTGAAAATCTAAAAATAAACATTTAATGTGAATTTCGGTTTCAAATTTTTTTTTTTTTTTTTTTTTTTTTTTTTTGAAAATTTCACTGTATAATTAATTTTTGGACTCCACAGACTTTGCCTGTATTTAAATGAACTTTAAGGCTCCCAGTTTTCAACCCCTCATTTATATAAAATTATAATTTTATATTATTAAAGAAATTCTAATTTAAGGTATTTAAATTTAAATTTAAAACTATTATATTATTTTTATCATCATATTATATTATATTATATCATTTTTATCTAATATTGTTTTTTAAATATTCCTGATATTTAGTCAAAGTTATATTCTAAATATTTATTTAATCTTTTTAATTAAATATAAGATATTATTTTCAATAATTATTCTCAAATTCATTTTTCTAAATTTATGAAAATTAACTTCTAAATTTTTTAAATAATTTAAATTTGATTGTTTAATTCTTTTTAAATTATAAATAATATTATTTATTATTGTCTGGGACTTTCAATGTTGAAAATATTTATTATTTGAAATACTTCCAATTTTTTTTTATATGCATGAATAGAATTCCTAACATAACCTGCAAATTATTTTTGAATGAGATTCTTGCCAATTAATTTATATTCTTTTTTTTTCTTTTTTTAACTGGGAATGAATTAAATATTTAAACTCGTTGAGGGTGGTCTGTTAAATGAGTTGTACCCTTGCTCTGGGTAGTACTAGAGCTCTTCCCTCTCTCTTTGGCGTCAGAAAGACGTCAATCGGCCGACTTGGCAATTAAGTAGGCGCCTACCAAACAAATGTGTGATCTGTGACTAACTACACAGAACATCTTATGCCTTTCTGATAGAAATTGTTCTTGTAATATTATGTTCATTTAAATAAAAAAAAATTAATAACTTTAAGTTTAAAGAATTGAATGTATTTTTAAAATATTTGCGTTTATTTTATTCTCTTTTCAAATTTAAACTGTAATTTTCGATAGAAAAATAAACACGATTTTATAAATTATAAAACATTCTCAAAAAATTCATTTTAATTTTGAATATTAAAACTTATAATCTAAAATTATATATTATTATAATGATTCTATATTTATTAATCCTTGAGACCAATCAATTTTATATTGTTTAGCCATACCATACCATAAATATATTTTATTTGTATTTTATATTTTTAAATATTTTTCTCTTATCGCAATAATAATAAACACCTGTCTTCCTGTTAAGTGACCTCGAACTTTATACCTTGATTAATATTATTAATATTACACTATATGAAAATTTAAAGATCATACTTACATAAACTACTTCTAACTAGAAATTCAATATTCATCTAAATTTTTAATTTATTCTCTTCTGAATTTCTATTCTTTTTAAAATCAGTTGTTGATGTATATAAATTGACTAGAATTAATTTCCCCTCCCACCTATACTTTGACCTATTACTTAAATCTTTTCTAAAAATTAACTAATGAATAATTGAAAATTGTTAGACTCAATCTATAATTTATTTTTTATTTTATTTTCTCAATAATTATTTACAACTGCCTATTAAGGGCATTCGTAAATTATTTATTTATAAACACAATATACAATATATAAAAATAATTTACCTATAATCTATAAATTGATTTGTAAAAAATATATATATCAGGTTAATTCATAAAATATTTATTTAAAAGGTTGAAGTTCATAAATTTTCAAACTTTTCTGAAATTTAAGAATTCATAAAGAATATTTTATTTTTGTTTCTTATATTAAGACAGAGTAACTTTTTCTATTATAAATTAATAAACTTAAATAAATAATTGTATTGAAAGAAAAGGGGGTAAATTTTTATATCATTGGAAATTATATTTTAATTAATAATAAAGGAGGCCCTATGCTTATATAAAATCAACTTTATAAAAATATAAGATACTTTTTAAAGGTACAATTATGGAGGACGCAGGTTCTGCACCTATTAGAAAAAACATATACTTTATTTACAAAAACAATTACAATTAAATATTTTTTATAATTTCATTTCTTTTAAATAAACTATACAAATTGTACACCTATATTTAGATAAACATATTTATGTACATAGTAAATCTATTCTTTTAATTTTTCAAAGTGGGGAAATGTTTTCAAAATTTATATTATTTGTAATTTCATGTTTCATGAAAATTTTACAAGATTTTTAGTCTTAGGTGACTCACGGTTTCCCGAACCCCTTTCCTTTCACTTCAATAGTACTATACTGAGCCCGGCTTTGTCAATAACTACAATTTTTATTATATACGAGGACATTTGACAAAGTAGGTTATGTTTTGGAATTAAGACAAAACTAGTACAGGAAAATGTTTTTTATTATATACATTTGAAAGAGCAACTAAAATACTATTTTTCTACAAAATCGCCAAAAAAGTTGAGACATTTATAGTAGCGATGAACGAGCTTGGAAATTCCTTCCTGATAGAAATCCGCCGTCTAAGTGTGGTACCTACCTGGCACAAAACTTATGGTAGCCTAACTTTTGAGAAACAATTTCGTACAATAAAGTGCGTGAAATTTGCGGAAAACTGAAGGAAAGTTCGGTTATGGTGAAACGACGGTGAAAAAAAATGAACTGGTGGAAAAGGTCATTGAAAAAATTAGAGGAAACCTATTAATGTTTATATAAATGTATTATCTAATCCATAATTAATTCTGGCTTAAAGGTATTTTCTATTAATATTTACACAAGGGAATATAACGTATTATTAGTTGATGTGGGTGACTGTTCTCTTAATTGGCTCTAGGCTACTGTCATTTCCATTCTTAGTTAATGTTTAAATTTAAAGAGAAGGGTAGGGTAACTGAAGTATAGATAAAACGTCAATGTTCACTATAACACTTGAATTGCCGGTAATGACAGATACTAATCATACCGTTTTGTGTTCCTATTTTTAGAGACTATAATGTAGATCTTAAAATTATATGTACCTAAGTATGTATAGTACTATTATTATTATTATTATTATTACAAATTTTTACATTCTCAGCATTTTTTTTGCTGGAAACCATCCACCTATCCCATAGATGTTAGGGGCTTAGGCTAGGTCTAAATGGGAAAGGAATTCACCTTGGCCCATTTGACTCTTCAGATATCAATCCGTTCTTTAGCCTCTGTGTAAAGGTTCAGTGTTCATCTCGTGCGTCCATTAAATACGTCGATTACGAGCTTCTCAGTGGACAGTCTTCTCTTTCAAAACTTCAGTAGACGAGCACGAAGAAAAGTTGGTTTCAGTTTGATTCGCCTTACGCGATTACAGTGAAGCAGTGTAACCAATTCTTACAAGAAATATTTAAAAAATATTTTTTTTTGTTTTAATAATATATAAATATAAAATGTAAAAATTATGTATTAATTAATCATTATATGTTATCGATCACACATTCGTGTGCTGGCCGTTCAACTAGAAAGACCTGTACTGCGCTCTAAACAGATAAATTTGTATTCATTTTTCTAACCTCATTATTTATTATTCTATAATTTTTATATTTTAACAAATATTAATTGAAAATAATTAATTAATATTTTTCCTTTTTTTCCTTAGATAACATTTAATTATATTAAATTTATATAATTAATTGAATTTATATTCCCATTGGCAAGCCGCCAAATGGATGCGTTGGGTGAGGGAGGTCTAGACCCCTCGAACCCTTCAGATTCGGTATCACTTCAGAAAAGAAGGATACCCATCCCTAAAACGGCCCAGAAAATATATGGACCATATTAGTTTAAGTACATTTCCTGAAATTACCAAAGTTAAGGTCGAACTACGGTTCCTTGTAATTTCACACGTAGACAATTGTATAGGAATTTTCCAGGTTTTAAGAGAATTTCCAGGTTTCTGAAATTTACTAAGTAATTGGGGACAATATTCCAAAAATGGTCCATGTGAAAAGTTCTCTTCATCCCTTGTAGATATAAAATATCTATAAAAAATAATTACAAGATTTGCATGTAAATGCAATCGTAATACAATTCAAGCGATTATAAACGAATGACGAATGATGTCCGAACGAATTGAATGACTAACAAGCAGTGAGATTCGCTGCAATTAGTCCAATTGAGCCCGAAGAGGACGGAAGTAGCTTACACACTCAAGCAACTAATTGTCACGCAACGACTCAATAAATTCAAAATTCAAAATAATTTAAAAGTTCTTTAACAATAAGGAAAAAAAAATTGAACAAAGTGAGCCCTTTTATTATAAATAAAGTACTCACATACAAAGCCCAGGGTCCTATTAAATCAGTTAAAAAACTTCAATCAGGTATGATTCTGGTTCAAGTTACTAAAACAAAGATTCTAAAAATATCTCCACCATTGATAAATTGGGAGAAGGAATTCCGTCGAACCTCACCAAAGGCTAAACACTTCCAAGGGAGTTGTCTATTGTGAAGATTTTGTTGACATTACAAAAGATGAAATTATTAAGGAATTAAAAGACCAAAATGTCACAAATATTTACAAAATCACTAAAAAAATGAATGGTGAGACGGTTACGACCCCGCTTATGATAATAACATTTGATACCCCAACTCCGTCGACTAAACTTATTGAATTATTGTTGTAGATGCTCTTTCTGTTGCATATGTCCATATATCCAGGTCTTTTAGATACATCATTTTCTTTTAGGTGACATGTGTTTATTATTCCATAATAATCCCGCCTGCTATCCGTGCTCCTTAGTCCCTTACTTCTTGCTTGAGATCTTTTTTTGATGAAATCTCTACTCCTAAATAGCGAAATTTTTGCACCTACTCTGATGTAATATGATGATAGTTATTATTACCGGTTTTATTACCTTTCTTAAATATTAGAATTATCAAACTTTTCTTCCACGATTCAGGTATTTTATATTTATATTTATTCAGATATTTTACATTGTTTCATGGTGTTCTGAAAGATCTGTGTAATTCATGAGGCCAGCTTGTCACCTGCTCTTATATCAGATCAGATCATCGAATCTTTTTGAAAGCCTTTTATCATAAAAGATATTTTCTGCTTTCATTTTGGAAGACTTTTGAGTTAAATTTCCTTCATACTGAAGCTTGAATTTCGGCTAAAACTCTATGATCACTTCCAATATATTTTCTGAATTATATTATAACATCTATAATTTGTTTTGAATATTTCAGTTGCTGTATTAATATAATCAATAGTAGATTGTTGACTTCTACTATTACTTCACATAATTTTGATACAGGGTTTCTTCTTGAAGAAGGTGTTATTTATTCGAAATGAATTCAAATGATTAAAACATTGTTTCACTCCTGAGATTGGTTTATCGACAACTCTAGCATTCACATCCACCATCATTATTAGTAGAGCATGTTTAAGTATTTTATAGATTATATTCTGAAGAACTTCATAAAATTCCTTTCTTAGTTATTTAGATTTCGAAATATCGTTAGCATACACACTAAGTATATTCGTACCATACGGTCTTTGAAAACTTTAATGATAATAAGATGATATACTTTCATTTATATACTTTATGTTATTCATATATTTTTTTATTAACAAGAATTTTCACCCCTGTTCTTGAGCTTTTTTATCTTTTTGTTTACTAGAGTATACTTTGATATAATTTCCTAAACAAATTGTTTCCTTTACTTTCTTCTTGGTTTTGGTTAGTACAGAAATCTATTATAAGGTTATTAATTTCAGTGAGAATTTCGTGTTCTCTACCATTGATGTGATCTTCCACATTTGACAAATTTAGTTATATTTTTCTCCATAATCGCTTTTTCTGTTTTGTCTTGCAGTGGTCATTATCTATAGGTATCCGTCGGGCTTTTCCTTATTGATTCCATGAGCTTCCACCCAGTATCCATCCTATGGGGTGCATTCATACATGTCGTACTCTGTCAATTAATTATCAATAATTACTGTCAACTGATCGAGATCAAATCATTAAACTCCCCTGAGAGACCAACCTTGTAGTAAATTTAGGTATTTGATATCCATCTCCAAGATGATTAAACCATTAATCTGTTTAGTTCCCATTTAACTTATGATATTTCAATTGCTTCTCCAATATTAATCAATTTAATTTTATGCCCTCGAAAGATTCTTAACCATTCCTTATTTCATAACAATATATTATTACTCTTATATTTTATTGAAGTGAAACTTCTTTAGCGGCGTCCTGACATTTGGTTGAGAATGGAGAGTGAATTGAAAAATTGAAATTTCGTAACGCGTTACGAAACGCAAGAGAGAAAAAAGATATAGATATAACGAGTGAGAATGAGATAGCCTCTATCTCCGACTCTCTTTTGTGCGGTGTTTCGTTTTTGAGAGAGAGGCTATCTGGGTCTTTCTTTTGTCCGGTCTTTCGTCTTTGAGAAAGAGGCTATCTGCCTCTTCGTTTTGTGCTGTCTTTCGTTCTACTACGCTCTCGCTAGGTCCAAAGTCCACGGCGCGCATGCGCGGTAGTACGTTGACGCGGAATAATATTTCTCAGCTTCTACTGGGTCAAAGAATAAAAATTAGTATGACTTATGATCAAAAGAGGGCGAGATCTCCACCTTGTCCAGTAGATATCGCAATTAAATACAATTTGAATTTAAATATATATTAATTTCAAAATTTGCCTAAACATTTATAAAAATAAATATACATATGAAATTTGTTATTTTTTTTTAATATTAAAAAATATTTAATTTGAGATTAATTATATGTAAAAAGATCAACTATCAAATAGATTCAAACTTTTATTTTCTTTGATTAGATTATAATTAAATATTATTTATATTATTTAAAAATTATTATTAAATTTAATTAATTATAAATTATAAATAATAAATAATAAATATTAAACCAGCGCATGTTTGGCTTTTTGTTGATGGCACCACGTCACGTGTTGGCGCGTGAGATTTGCAGTGTTAAAAAATTAATTCTGGTAATTTCAGCTAATCAATCAAGCTGAAATTCTATATATAGCAGTTTTATACAATTATTAATCATGTGAAAAATTATCAAACATATATCTTTATTTTTACGGTCACTTTAGAGGAAAAAAAATCAAAACGTTGTAGGTAATGACCCTCTTCCGGTTGAGCTACATTTCTCAAAAGTTGATAGAAAACTATGAATTTTGAATAATGTCCATGTACCAAATTTCATCATTCTAGCTCAAACCGTTTTTGCGTAATCTTGCCTACATACACACACACACACACACACACACACAGACACACACACACAGACATTTTTCTCAACCTTAGTGAAAATGATTCAGGAACCTTCAAAAAGTATAAAAACATCAAAATCTCAACATCGAAAATTTTCGTGATCGCAATACTATCTCTGGCGAGATAGTAAAAAATGATTCATTATTATTGGATTTGGCTGGTAATATTAATACCTGAGACACCGAGCTCGCTCTACCCTTTAAAAAATATTGATATACAATTCTTTAATTATTTATTACAATTATTAAATGTATTAAATAATATTTTATTGAAAAAATATTAAAAATTATAAAACTATCTAAAACTTAATTAATAAAAGAACAATGAATAAATAAATCACGAAAATAGATAAAAAAAAAATGCACGCGGCGAGTTTCGATCCTTCGAACTCGGGGAGTAAAAACAATTGTTCTTACTGCTGGTCTATGATATTTTGATAATTACAAAGATATTTTTACCATCTTTCAAAGACATTTATTTGTTTTGTTGTTTTTTTTTGAGAGAGATTAATAAATATATATATATTTTATTAAAAATAAATATTTTTAATTTTATTTCGAAATTAAATAATGAATTTTAAAATATTTTAAATATAAAAAAATGTTAATACAATATCATTTAAAAAAAAAGCGGGATTAATAAATATATATATATATTTTATTAAAAATAAATATTTTTAATTTTATTTCGAAATTAAATAATAAATTTTAAAATATTTTAAATATAAAATTTCGAAATTAAATAATGAATTTTAAAATATTTTAAATATAAAAAAATGTTAATACAATATCATTTAAAAAAAAAGCGGGATTAATAAATATATATATATATTTTATTAAAAATAAATATTTTTAATTTTATTTCGAAATTAAATAATAAATTTTAAAATATTTTAAATATAAAAAAAATATTAATACAAAATTAAAAAAAGGCGGGAGTAAAATTTCAAAATGGATGCCATTTACGTCACCCATATATAATTTTCAATTAAGAAATTAATAATGAAGCTGTAAGTTTCAAGAGATGTAATCAATAAAACTCAATTTTTCTTTATAAATACTATATCTAGTGTGAATTTGAAAAAAATCGTTAGAGCGGTTTTTGAGAACCAATGGTTATAGATAAATAGATAGATATATACAATTTTAGCTAGCATAATAAGATAAGATATATATCGTGAAATAATTAAAATTCTCAAGTCAAATATACAGCGTGCACGCATACCGACGCATGTAATTGTGTGTGTGAACATGGTCGGCGATTCACACGCCAACACATACAGTTATGTGCGTCGATGACCATTCACGTTATTTATCCGAATCTCAACATTACTTTAACACTACTAAATCAATTTAAAATTATTATTGCATTTAAAACTGCTTTTCTCTACTCCACAGATTTCACTATGCCGAAAAAAAATAACGACCAAAATTTAGACGATATTATTTATTTCATACACCTTTCACTACTGGTTTATAGCCACACAGGTGCTAATGCACTTGAACGAGGCGAAGATAAAATCCCTCTAATTCTCGGGGGAGATTTTAATGTAAATTTTGGATCTGATGATTCGTTGCCGTTGATCAACTTTCTTCGAGAAACATTTGGTCTGCTTATAAATAACGATCCCAAGGAATCAACAACAAAATCTGGAACTACAATAGATGCTGTTTTTACACGTTATATAGAAAATATCGAATCACGAACATATATATCTTATTTTAGTTATCACAAGCCATTAATATCAGTATTACCAATTGAAGCACCAACCGACAATAGTACAGGCAATGTAGATATGATGATAGAGTAGATAATAATAATAATAAAGCGAATATTTGTTACGAAAATTTTATACTGTTATATGTCTTTCGAAATGATCCCTTTATTTTTCTCTATTTCTCTCTCACTCACACTCTCAACTAAAATTTATCTTATTCTCTAGATTGTAAGAAGTTTCACTTCCGCCACGTGTACGATGCTGCACATTTTGCTTTTTTTTTATTTATATTTTTAAATACTAAATGTGTTTTTCATTTAATTCAAAAGGAACTTCTATTAATAAAATAAGCTTTGAATGGGTTTAATAAACAAATTTAAACAAATTATCACACGAAATATGAATCCCTCGATTGATCGATATCATGAGTTTTTCATTGATCCAATGATGTCAGATATTTTTTTAAAAAATAATTATCTACAACAGGATAATAAAATTTTGTTATTGGATTAGTAGTAGTTGTTTTCTTTAAAACGAAGCAGTATAATATTGAATTTGGTAAAAAAAACTATAATAATGAATACTAGTACAATAAGATCATTCTAACTATACTACATTTTACTGAAGGGAAATTGAACCCATATAAATTGCTTCATTTACGATATATATTTTTCAAGTTTGTCATAAACTTATTTACTTTGATTGCAATTTATGTATATTGTAACCAAATACCTTGTTATACAAAGGTAGCTGTTTATTGCAAAAAGTGGAACACCCGTGACAATGGATATAATAATTTAAGTAGAATAAACTAAATATAAAAATTCTCTTAGATCATATTTTTTAAAATTCTATACGAAATAGGATTACAAAATTTGAAGGTCAAAATAATTATTTGATAGGTTTTGATAAATTTATGGTGGTTTATTTATTTATCTGTTTAAATTT
The DNA here is from genome assembly GCA_963082975.1 of Labia minor. NCBI lineage: Eukaryota > Metazoa > Arthropoda > Insecta > Dermaptera > Spongiphoridae > Labia > Labia minor. The sequence goes on along the minus strand of OY720344.1, from coordinate 65,926,694 downwards.
TGATAATAAATATTATTAGATTTGCAATGTGTCATTTAAACTAATCAATTTCTATAATATCACACATTCACAATATTTATTTTTATTCTTAATGTACTTTTATTTTAAGATTCTATCACTTTTTTCATTCTTTAATAAAATGTTAGTCTATATATTAGAATGATAAATCACCTTTTGATAGAAAACAATGACATTCATAAATTTTTGCTAGTAACAGTAATAAAGTTATATTTATATTGAAGGACAAACTTTTTTTTTAACTATTCTTATCTAATTTTTCTATCAAGCTATTCACTTGTTATTTACTTCTGTTTATTCTCTCTCATACTGTTTTTATTAATTATAATATTTTCTAAATAATAATTGGATGTTGATTAGTCGAATATCTTGGTCAGTTGTAAGTTTACTACTCATTCAATTGCGTTATATTCAATACAGCTGGTTGCTAGTTGTTAATATTATGATATCGAGTGGATTGAAACAATTGCAACCTCGCAGGGGCCTCCTAACGCTTATGCAACACTCCTGCCGCCGCTCCTCTTCTGCTCTTGAAACGTTGCCGAGGATCATGTTCAATGTTGTCACTGAATGAGTGTGGGCCTTGTTCATCACGCGTCCCCTCCGGCTCATTTTATTTACAAATACACCCTAACTAGAGAACAATGATTTTCAGAGTTTAACCAGGAACATTACAATCCTAATAAATTATGATTAATATTCTATTGATAAAAAATAATTTATATAAATTATAAAAATTACTCTTGCATTGATGCATAAACATTTTCATATTTTTTCAATACTGCTGTTTAAAGAGTACTTTAAACAATTTTTAGGAAAAATACATTTAAAGTAGTTTAACGATATTTGTATGTCTAAAAAAAATTCGGTATACATAAATGTATTTTATTTAATTATTTCTTTTTAAAGAAATAAATAATATAAAAAAAATTAAAATAAATTCCTACTAAAAACTGCTAAAACTAAAATATATTTTAAGTGTTAAAAATTATTTGAAAATAAAAAAAATTATACTTTGAAGAGATTCGATTAGATCACATGAAATTTCTATTCCAACACTCAAACATTTTTCTTTATAGTTTAAAAGTTATGTTTTATTATTCAATGATGATACACACTGTAATTATATATTGTTTAACATATTTTTATTTTGACAATATATTAAAAATGTATTAATACACTTAAAATCTATAGTATATTTATTAATATTCTTATCATCAATGAAAAATATAAAAACACATCGTTTAAAAATATAAAATTATAGAATAATTATATTATAAGTCAATGATTTAATAAGATATAAATAGTAAAAATATCATATGTTATTTAATTACAATATTAAATTAATTTATTAATGCATAGTTCAATTGTAAAACGCTTAAATAAATAACTTTTCTTAAAATATTCAATGTCTATAAACATTTTCTAAACCTTTAAGTAATAAATCAAATTATTCATCCTAAAATATCAAAACAGATTATACTTCTGATTTTCTGTTATATCAAAAGTTGATATTTTCAACAAAATTCATTATATTTTTTTTGAATTGACTTAAAATTTATACTTTTATATCGAATTATTAGTGAATATAAATTCACCTCATTCAAAGGGTATCTATTGTATTATAGCTTATTCATCATTTCAAATTTTTTCCAATGACATTAGCTTGCCTGTCTAAAAAAGCATCCGTCACTCTCTCCTGTTTATTATCAGTGTTATTTTTTTGTCGCGTAGGCTGCGGACCCCGAAGGGGCCTCCTGCGAAAATATTACACTCTAATTGCGTTTGCTTATGTACTCAGTGCGCAGAGCTATTTTTATTATGATCACGTCGCGATAACTCGCCTTCAAAATATTTTGCTGAGACAAGTGCGCGATTAACAAATAAAGATAAATAATTAAAAAAAAATTAATTACTCACTAATGAATTATATAATAAAATTAGAACCTGAACATATTTATAAATGGAAATTTACCATATGAATAAAAAAAGTATATTATTATGCTGGTATAATTTGTAATTATATATATAAATGTGTCGAGGGAAATAAAACAAATTAAATACTCATTTAATCTTAATATCTCTTAATAAAATTGAAATCAAAATATTTTTACATTGTATAAATTAAACAAATGGATACTGTAATCAATTGAAAGATTGAAATTAAAAATAATATTCAATTGAAAATTATAATTAAATTAAATAAATAATTTTTAGTAAATATATTTCTCCCCAAAAAAGTGTTGTGTTTTTTTAATTCATCAACATTGAGCTCATCTATCTTCTGCAGTTTGAATTTAGCTCATCAAATTTTATATTTTCTTCTCCAACATACATACTATCATCATAAATTATCTAAATGTAATAAATTAAAATATAGAATTAAAATTGCCCATTTCATGAATTTTAAATTCTAAAAAAACATTATCACTTGCATAAAAGATAGGGGCTTAGAAAATTAAAATTTTTTCAATATAAATAAAAAAATTATTCTCATAAACGATTTTAAAAATCCTTCAACATATTTTTAATTGATTTTAAGATAATCTAGATCCCCGAGTCTTGTAACGGAATTTTCCTTTTCGAATTTGTCCATTCGACATTTTTGCTTAAAATTGGGAAGCTACTTGAAATAATTACAAGCAATTTCAGATCAAGAATATTAAAATAAAAATAGAGACGAGTAATTGTATTGATCATACAACGCCTCCAAGAGGTAAATGTTAAAATATTATCTCAACAAGTAATAGTTTAATTACCATAAAATATTAACTTCATCTATAATAAATAAAGAATATTGTTTATCTATCTTTGTGGAACTACTGAGTTTGAAATTGCTTAGTTCCAACAATCACAGAAAACATTATACTTCATTAATTTAAACCATAAATAAATAAATATTAGGAAGAGTTAATTGAGGTGACTTTATTTATAATTTAGTAGTAATATACTGGTTAGTATTGTCATGGTGAGGGACTACGTGCCCAATTTCATTAGGTTCCTAGTAGATAGATGATGTTTTGAATTCACGCCAAACGGCTACATGCCAACCTTCAGATGCTATCGTTGAGAACATTTTCTATCCCTCCAATCGATTTTAAACAATTTTTAAGAACTTTTATTTATCGGATCTTAATTGTATTAATTATTTAATAATTATTTACTTTATTTACCTATGAATTTGTTGGAACAATCATTTATGTTTTGGGAATATCTTTCTATTCGACTAACAAATTTGCTGATAACAGTTAACTATTTAGAAATCTCGCATTCCTGAAATATTATGAGAACCTATGAACGATTAATTTTTTTTATTCAAACCATGATATTATCTAAATTCTATCCTTGTATTTCACTTTTTTTTAAGGTATTCGCACTTAATTTTTTTCTTTTATATAAACTTATAATATAATACATATATTATTATTTCTATTCACAAAATTTTAGGGAAATACAAATGTAACTAAATAATAATAAATATTAAATTAAATCATATTTATTATTTCTAGAAATATAATAAAATTTATTTATGTAAAATATTATCTTTTTTTTATAATAATTAATAAAATAATAAATAATAGAATTTTTGTATTTTTCAAATGAGAGAAAATTAATGATGTCTAAAATTATTAAATAGTTTTAGATTATTAAATTATTAGATAATTTTAGGTGCCATTAATTTTCTCTCATTTGAAAAATACAAAAATTCTATTATTTATTATTTTATTAATTATAAAATAAAAATATAATATTTGTATATATTTTTTCCATTAATTATCAATATTGATATAATTATTATGACTCATCTACATTTAAAATTACCTGCATATTATTTAATTCTACTCTAATTTTTTCTTTTAAAATAGCTTATACACACCTATTCTGACTAATTCTTAATTTGTCTTATTAAAATACTGACATTAATGAACAAAAAGTGTTAATCATGTTTTTTTTCTCAATCAATCATTCATTTTGAACATATTAATATCCTTGTCCTTCTTATTTTTTGGTGAACATTAAATGAAATACCTCTTTGAAGGATGCCATTGATACCAGTACATCCGGTTAATTCATTTCCAAATAATTATTATTTGAAATCAAGGCCAGAATAGAAAATTTCTCAATAAAAAAAAGAAACTCATACAAACAAAGACACTAAGACTACGATTTATTGATTTTTATATTTTCTATATTTATTTTTCAGATATCGTTATATCTAATATGGAAAATATTCTTATATAGATATATCAATCTTTGATATTTTATTTTAAATTAATATTAAAGGGAATATAAAATCCCTTCTTCGTTTTGATAGTTGTAAAGAAATCATCGATGTTAAATGAAAAAATGGGAAAAAGGAAACCCTTTAAACCATATCTGGGATTTGAAAAAACTCTAATAAAGGACGCTATAAGTATGGTATATAAAACAATAGATGTTAGGGTCGTTAGGTTATGACTGTTGAAATCGAGACTATAAAAGAGAATAGAAGAGTTAAAGGTCAGTCAAAAGATTCCGGACGGCATCAATCATGGGATGAAATATAAAAAGAATCTCTCGACAAATCGTTGAAATTAAATTATTTATTTCGACTCATTCTAGCATTGACGAGATTACACTTGACTAAAAAAAAGGAATTAAGTATAGTAAAATCTTTTATTGGTATTATAATTATACTAATTAAATTTAAAAAAAAAAAAGCAAAATGTGCAGCATCGTACACGTGGCGGAAGTGAAACTTCTTACAATCTAGAGAATAAGATAAATTTTAGTTGAGAGTGTGAGTGAGAGAGAAATAGAGAAAAATAAAGGGATCATTTCGAAAGACATATAACAGTATAAAATTTTCGTAACAAATATTCGCTTTATTATTATTATTATCTACTCTATCATCATATCTACATTGCCTGTACTATTGTCGGTTGGTGCTTCAATTGGTAATACTGATATTAATGGCTTGTGATAACTAAAATAAGATATATATGTTCGTGATTCGATATTTTCTATATAACGTGTAAAAACAGCATCTATTGTAGTTCCAGATTTTGTTGTTGATTCCTTGGGATCGTTATTTATAAGCAGACCAAATGTTTCTCGAAGAAAGTTGATCAACGGCAACGAATCATCAGATCCAAAATTTACATTAAAATCTCCCCCGAGAATTAGAGGGATTTTATCTTCGCCTCGTTCAAGTGCATTAGCACCTGTGTGGCTATAAACCAGTAGTGAAAGGTGTATGAAATAAATAATATCGTCTAAATTTTGGTCGTTATTTTTTTTCGGCATAGTGAAATCTGTGGAGTAGAGAAAAGCAGTTTTAAATGCAATAATAATTTTAAATTGATTTAGTAGTGTTAAAGTAATGTTGAGATTCGGATAAATAACGTGAATGGTCATCGACGCACATAACTGTATGTGTTGGCGTGTGAATCGCCGACCATGTTCACACACACAATTACATGCGTCGGTATGCGTGCACGCTGTATATTTGACTTGAGAATTTTAATTATTTCACGATATATATCTTATCTTATTATGCTAGCTAAAATTGTATATATCTATCTATTTATCTATAACCATTGGTTCTCAAAAACCGCTCTAACGATTTTTTTCAAATTCACACTAGATATAGTATTTATAAAGAAAAATTGAGTTTTATTGATTACATCTCTTGAAACTTACAGCTTCATTATTAATTTCTTAATTGAAAATTATATATGGGTGACGTAAATGGCATCCATTTTGAAATTTTACTCCCGCCTTTTTTTAATTTTGTATTAATATTTTTTTTATATTTAAAATATTTTAAAATTTATTATTTAATTTCGAAATAAAATTAAAAATATTTATTTTTAATAAAATATATATATATATTTATTAATCCCGCTTTTTTTTTAAATGATATTGTATTAACATTTTTTTATATTTAAAATATTTTAAAATTCATTATTTAATTTCGAAATTTTATATTTAAAATATTTTAAAATTTATTATTTAATTTCGAAATAAAATTAAAAATATTTATTTTTAATAAAATATATATATATATTTATTAATCCCGCTTTTTTTTTAAATGATATTGTATTAACATTTTTTTATATTTAAAATATTTTAAAATTCATTATTTAATTTCGAAATAAAATTAAAAATATTTATTTTTAATAAAATATATATATATTTATTAATCTCTCTCAAAAAAAAAACAACAAAACAAATAAATGTCTTTGAAAGATGGTAAAAATATCTTTGTAATTATCAAAATATCATAGACCAGCAGTAAGAACAATTGTTTTTACTCCCCGAGTTCGAAGGATCGAAACTCGCCGCGTGCATTTTTTTTTTATCTATTTTCGTGATTTATTTATTCATTGTTCTTTTATTAATTAAGTTTTAGATAGTTTTATAATTTTTAATATTTTTTCAATAAAATATTATTTAATACATTTAATAATTGTAATAAATAATTAAAGAATTGTATATCAATATTTTTTAAAGGGTAGAGCGAGCTCGGTGTCTCAGGTATTAATATTACCAGCCAAATCCAATAATAATGAATCATTTTTTACTATCTCGCCAGAGATAGTATTGCGATCACGAAAATTTTCGATGTTGAGATTTTGATGTTTTTATACTTTTTGAAGGTTCCTGAATCATTTTCACTAAGGTTGAGAAAAATGTCTGTGTGTGTGTGTCTGTGTGTGTGTGTGTGTGTGTGTGTGTGTGTGTGTGTGTATGTAGGCAAGATTACGCAAAAACGGTTTGAGCTAGAATGATGAAATTTGGTACATGGACATTATTCAAAATTCATAGTTTTCTATCAACTTTTGAGAAATGTAGCTCAACCGGAAGAGGGTCATTACCTACAACGTTTTGATTTTTTTTCCTCTAAAGTGACCGTAAAAATAAAGATATATGTTTGATAATTTTTCACATGATTAATAATTGTATAAAACTGCTATATATAGAATTTCAGCTTGATTGATTAGCTGAAATTACCAGAATTAATTTTTTAACACTGCAAATCTCACGCGCCAACACGTGACGTGGTGCCATCAACAAAAAGCCAAACATGCGCTGGTTTAATATTTATTATTTATTATTTATAATTTATAATTAATTAAATTTAATAATAATTTTTAAATAATATAAATAATATTTAATTATAATCTAATCAAAGAAAATAAAAGTTTGAATCTATTTGATAGTTGATCTTTTTACATATAATTAATCTCAAATTAAATATTTTTTAATATTAAAAAAAAATAACAAATTTCATATGTATATTTATTTTTATAAATGTTTAGGCAAATTTTGAAATTAATATATATTTAAATTCAAATTGTATTTAATTGCGATATCTACTGGACAAGGTGGAGATCTCGCCCTCTTTTGATCATAAGTCATACTAATTTTTATTCTTTGACCCAGTAGAAGCTGAGAAATATTATTCCGCGTCAACGTACTACCGCGCATGCGCGCCGTGGACTTTGGACCTAGCGAGAGCGTAGTAGAACGAAAGACAGCACAAAACGAAGAGGCAGATAGCCTCTTTCTCAAAGACGAAAGACCGGACAAAAGAAAGACCCAGATAGCCTCTCTCTCAAAAACGAAACACCGCACAAAAGAGAGTCGGAGATAGAGGCTATCTCATTCTCACTCGTTATATCTATATCTTTTTTCTCTCTTGCGTTTCGTAACGCGTTACGAAATTTCAATTTTTCAATTCACTCTCCATTCTCAACCAAATGTCAGGACGCCGCTAAAGAAGTTTCACTTCAAAAAAAAAAATTAAAATAAAAAAAAGTGTTGCAAAAATAGAGATGAACATGAATTCTGGCAAAGATAATTAATTATAATCTATGATTAATGATAAGAGTTAAAAATATTTAAAAAAATAAATGAATACCTTAAAGTGTGGGCGTTCAAATTATAATAACTTTTTCTTTTATAAATTCTAATTTTTCATATATAATTATTTACATAAATTTGTAATCCGTTGTAATTAGTTTTCGGCTTTTTATGATGTCACTGATTTTTTACACGCTTTTATTTAGTTTCACATCGTCTCCTGTCGTGCAAGGTGAATTTGACCAACTTCCCAATGTTCGAATGAGCTGAAATTTTGCATACATATGTAACTCCGATGGCAATGCAATATTCTGGTTCATCCTAGGTCATAGGTAACCTAGGAGGTATTATTTTTATCAATTAGTAATTATTAACAAATAGTAATTATCTCAAGGAGGCGTTACTCGGTGTAACACAAACGACCGCAGCAAATGCATTCAGAGCTTGCGGGCTATATTCTTTCAATCCGAACTCTATCAACTACTCTATGATTGGGCAAAAATATGAGGAGCGAGCCACTCTCATCACCGGAAATACCTGATAATCAGCCAGAAATGTACCTGAAGATATCGGATTTTGATCACATACTTCAAGGCTCAATTCACCTATTAAATTGTAAACCGAAAAATAAAGCAGAGGTTATCTTACAGAAGATACAGGGGTTGGACAAAAATATGGAAACACCTTTAAAAAAGCATGTTTCTTAATATGGTGTAGGAAACCCGTTGGCATCCAAAACAGCTTGCAGTCTTCTCGGAATGGATAAATACAGTTCCTGTTTGTTTGCCAAGGGAATATTATACCATTCTTCCTGCAAAACGGTGGCAAGTTCAGATAATGATGTTGGCGGTGGATAACGAGAACGCACTTTCCGTTCCAATGTAGACCACAAAGGTTCGATAATATTCAGGTCTGGTGAATGTGGTGGCCAGGGGAGATGGGACAGCTCATCCTCGTGCTCAGAAAACCAGTCCTGGACAATGTGAGCTGTATGAACAGGGGCTTTGTCGTCTTGGAAGACACCATCACCATCGGGGAACAAAGTTTGTACCATGGGATGAAATTGATCGGCCAAAATGTTCACATAAGTCTTGGCAGTCATGTGCCCTGACACAGTTATCATGGGGCCAGCAAAGAACCACGATATGGCTGCCCAAACCATAACAGAACCCCCGCCAAGTTTCACTCTTGGCAACAAGCAGTCTGTATTATACGCTTGAGATGGCGTTCTCCAGACGTAAACTCGGCCATAAGTGGGAAACAATGTGAAAGAAGACTCGTCAGACCATATTACTCGCTTCCACTGCTCTATAGTCCAGGCTTTATGACTTAAACACCACCTTTTCCTATTACTTGCACTAGCATCACTGATGAGTGGCTTCTCAATTGCAGCACGGCCAGCAATTCCCTGTTTATGAAGCTCCCTTCTAATTGTTTTGGTACTCACAGGGTTCGGTAACACAACATTCATTTCAGCAGTAACTTTTGCAGCTGTGGTCTTCTTATTTTTAGTCACAATTGTCCTTAATGATCGTCTGTCACGATCACTCAGGACACACTTTTGTCCGCGCTGTGATTTAGTAGATGATGTTTTTCCGCTTTTTAAATATTCCGAATAAATCTTCGATACAGTACCTCTTGATACACTGAACACCTTGGCTACCTTGCTTACGGAAGCACCTACCATACGTGCTCCAACAATTTGCCCACGTTCGAAGTCTGTTAACTCTGACATAATGCAATGACAACCTCACATAACAGTACTGCGACAACAACTGAACTGTTTAGCACATTTTCGAAGTTGTATAGGTGGCGTCAGTAGTCAAAAACGCCAGCGGCACCTACATATTTCATTAAAATCATTCTTTCTTTTCAAACATGCATTTCACAAGGTGTTTCCATATTTTTGTCCAACCCATGTAAATGCTGCTTTCCATTCTCCCATGGGAGACGTTGTCGGCTCAACCCAAAACACAACCATGCCACCTTGCGACGTAGATATGTCATTCCGTGACTAGCACTCACCATTACCCGACGGAGAAGTGTCAGCTCAAGACCAACTCTCGCCAGTTGTACTAGTGCAATCTGGTACACCTATACCTATGGATGTTAACTCGCCTGCAAGCGAATTTAAGCGATCTTAAACTGGCCACTGACTCCTAAAAGGAAGGGAAATAAGAAGTCAGTAAAATGAAGCGACTATGTAATAAGCTCAGTGAGGTGGACGAAAAAGTACGAAGAAACAGCTGAGATGAAGAAAAAAAGTAGAGGAAATGGAAGAGAGAAAGAAGACACTAGAAAGGAAAAGGAAGCTCTAATAAAGAAAAAGGCCGCAAGAAAAAAACTCAGATTGCTTATAATATTCAATCCTATGCTTATTGTATATCAGTAACAGGCTATGGTCAAAACACAGCTGGTTTATAATTCATTTCATACTACTTTTTTCTATTACTATATTATTTATTAATCATGCGTCACATGTTGACAAAGATGAAACATCATAAGCTTAAATATCAAATTCAAAAATAAACAAGAAAAATTTGAACAATGAACTATGAACTATATTTTCAAGAAGCAAACCACTTCTCTTTTAGTCATTGACTTTGCCTTAGTGTAAATAAATTAAAAGTAATTTATATTTATTTGAAATTAGATTTATTAAATAATACATAAATATTATTATGGAAGGTTAAGAATTATAATTAATGTGATATTTCTATTTGTATACATAAAATTAAATATTGACAATGAGAAGAGACAAGATGCAAGTTATGATTTAACTTATTTATTTTTTAATTTAAATAAATATAAATATTATTGACTTCCTTATAATTAATCATGCAGGGAAAAAGTAAATTCTACTTCAAATAGACATAGATATCAATTATATTGGGAAAGGAAAAAAAATTAGAAAGGTTTGTGCATATACAATGAAATGTCTTTCGTATTCTTTTCCTTTCCCTACATGTTTGGCGCCCATGTTTTCATTTTTTAGATATGATTAATTGTAAGGAAATCGTGGTGTGGGTGAAGAAATTATTTTCTCTTTTTTAGTGCATTTAAATAAAAGCGTGTTTTTAAAAAGTTTTTTTTTTATATTTTTTTTATTTTATTCTATATTATATTTCATCGCCCACAATTATTAAAAAAATATAAAAAGAAACATATTTTTTAAATTTTTTCTTGCTTTATTTTATTTTTTGTATTTTAAAATTGTAAGAATGTTGTGAGATAATCAATCAAACGCATCAGAAATCATTAAATTCAACTTTTCTCTGTCTCTATTGTTTCCAAATAGTATTTCAATAGAAATTCAAGACACATCCACACCATCGTTATTTTTCAAGTAATGTATAAAACAATGTATGTGAATCAGTCCCATTTCCGGTATGGCCTTTAAAGCAACAGTGGTTTGCCGAAATAATTCTTTGAAGATATTATTCATTAAAATATCTAATTTCAAAAAATAATAAATTCAGTATTAATATTTAGGTCTTAAAATATATTTAAAAAATATTATACTAACAAGAATCGCGACTAATATAAAAAATGACATACTTATCTACTCTCTCTCTTTCTCTCTCTTTATATATATATATATATATATATATATATATATATATACTGTATATACTCTTGGTAATAATGAACAATTAATATAGGTCAGTTGGGTTCAATTTTTTTTTTAATTTTCCTCTTTTTTTATCCCCATTAATTGAACCTAAATTGAATGTATTATGGCATTTTCCAAAAATATAAATGAAATTTTCATAGATGAATTAGGAATAACGGAACTGAATAAGTAATGAAACAATCAAAAATGGAACGCCATTCATCCCAAAAGGAAAACTTTTATGAAAAATTTTTCATATAAACGAAATTCAAATCAAACAAATAAATTAAATTGAAAAATGACTTTAAAAAAATCAAAAATAAAGGACAATAGTCATTAAATAAAATTATAATTTTTATTTAATTTTCGTGCTTCTATTGAAAAAATAAAATGCAATTTACCTAAATTGATTATCTCATTAAATTATTTCTATTACCTATTATTAAGCAATTAGATTCTATGCCGTTATCATAAGGAAGGTTGTTATTTTTTATGGAAGTGGTGTGTGTGAAAGGGAGGGGACAAAAAAGTTTTCCCTAAAAGAACACACAACTGATTTAATGAATAAATCATCTCTTTAAAGATTCTTCCAAGATCTCTGCAAGAAACTTACTTTTATCTGAATCATTAAAAACTTAAGAATAATCTAAAAAAAATGAAAGAAAAAAACTTTTAGGTTATTAAATTGAAATTTATTTAATAAAGAGGTAATGTTTTAGAAAAAAAAGTAATTGAATTTATAGAAGTTTTTTTTTGGTGTTTGAAAAGAGCAAATAGAGTTAATTGAATTTTTCAAAGATATTTTCTATTCAGGTGGTGGCTCTTATATCTATATTTATAGATCGAAAAAGACTGAATCAATAAACTAGAATGATTTTCAATTGACAGTTAATTAGACAGATAACGCAAGATTTTTATTTGAATGTCATTATTCAACAAATCAATAATTCACTATTCTTTGTGTACTTAAAAACACAGCATATCATTTATTATTAAAAAAATAACAAACAAACAGTAGTGTTGCTAATTAGTAAATATATAAAAAAATGTACAAATATACAACTTGAAATTAATATTAATAATAAATATTTAATATCAAAAATCTAAAATCATGATTTAAAAAAAAATATTATTTTAATAAATAAAATTAATCAAAATGATTGTTTTTTTATAATTTCATAAATACATATTTCTCTCTTTTTCTTTATATGTCTGTATTTTATTTATTTATTTACTTTTGTTTTGACTTTGATCCTTCCACTATCATCATTTTTATTTATTGATTATCTTTAATAATTATTGTAGAATAATTAAATAAATTGATTCAAAAAATATTTTTTTTTCAGTTTTTATTTTTATTCTCCCAACCAAATTAAATTTAAATATTCACAAAATATTTAAAATTTATATTATGTAAATATAATTTTACAATCAACAAAAATTGTATAAATTTTTATTAAAAAGTAATCATTTGAATAATGATCATATATTAATACACACGTAGTGACTACTTAGACTTTTTACTATCTCGCCAGAGATAATATTGCGATCACAAAAATTTTCGATGTCAAGATTTTTATGTTTTTATACGTTTTGAGTCATTTTCACTAAGGTTGAGAACAATGTCTCTCTCTTTCTCTCTCTCTCACATGATTAAAAATTGTATAAAACTGATATATAGAATTTTAGCTTGATTGAATCGCTGAAAGTCCTGGAATTCATTTTTTTAACACGTTGACTGCCAATCACGCGACAGCAAGTTTCATCAACAAAGAACCAAACATACGCTGGTTTAATAAATATTATTTATTAATTTTAATTAATTTAAATATATGTTAATTTATCCAAATCAAATTTGCGAGATAGTCGAGTGGAGACACTCCAGATTTTTTTAAATTAAATGAATTGTTTTAGTTATATTAATATTTTAATTATTTCTATAAGTTATCCTACTATTAATTATTACAAGGGAAAAATAAATAAATTATTTATTACTATTGACTGGTTGCTTTATTGATTAATTTGGGCAAGTTGAATTTAGTCCTATTTTGAATAATTTTTACTTTATTTTGTTTCTTCCAGATTATGATTGGATTAATTATAAAATATTTACAATTCCAAAAAATACTTTTAGAGAGTGTAATAGGCAAAATCCACATTAATGGAATGTAGAGGTAATCCCTTTTCAATATTATAACACATTATTATGATTCTTTAGAGTAAGTTATTTTCATCTTGCAAAAACTAGTATAAATCATTGAAACACTTTCAAAATATGAAATCTTATATGATCAAATTAAAGAAAATGTTTATAATGTCATTAGATATATAAATGAAAAAGAAAAGAAATCTCATGTAATTTTTATTTGAAAAAATAAAAACTGTCTATATAAACATATTGCTTCATTTATACAGAAATCTTGTATTTTGTTTAAAATTTGTATAATCCTGTCATTTATTTATAAAAAACATAAGCCAGACATCTTGAAATATACAAAATTATACTTTGTACATAAAATAACATATTCGTATATATTTTTAGGTAATATAATTACTTAATTTCACTCAGGAGGCTGTACCATTTTTTATACATTATTTTAATACAAATATAATAATAAATAATATTAATTTTAACCTGTTATAATAAAAATGATATTTTACTAGATTAGCAATAAATTTCTTTTGCAAAAAATATATATCGAAGATTTCTTCAATATATTTAGAACACTTACAATTCATTTTCTTGATATCAATGTTATCAAAAGTACACGAGTAATAAATGTCCTCAAATATATGTATTATATTTGCATATATACATTTTCACCAGTTTTTAAGATCTGTTAATTTATGAACCGTGTAAAACAAGTACTGAATAAATTGGGGAATATATTTGAAATCCATGTCCATTTAACAAAAGTTTAATATCACTCCCAACTATTCAGGTTTCAAAACGCAACATATATCATATGATCTTAAGGATAAAATAGAAGTTTGTTAAATGAAAAAAGCAAAATGTGCAGCATCGTACACGTGGCGGAAGTGAAACTTCTTAGAATCTAGAGAATAAGAGAAATTTTAGTTGAGAGTGTGAGTGAGAGAGAAATAGAGAAAAATAAAGGGATCATTTCGAAAGACATATAACAGTATAAAATTTTCGTAACAAATATTCGCTTTATTATTACCGACCGACGATAGTAAGGGAGGTATTGTTTTCACACCAAATTTCACATGTGGAGATTTTTACATATCTCCACGAATCATGCATTTTCTAAACAGAAAAAAGTATTTTTAGCATGATGTCTGTCTGTCCGTCTGTCCGTCCGTCCGTATAGATGTGTACAGCCTGAACGGCTCAACCGATTTTGATGAAATTTGGTATATTTACTTAATGCATCAGTGGGATGAATTGATCAACTTTTGGTGCAATTCCGGAAACCGGAAGTGGTAGTATTAGCGACCGACGATAGGAAAGAAAGGGTTATTTTCACACCAAAGGAGATTTTTTTATATATCACCACGAATCATGCACTTTGTATTGGTTTTATCCTCGAGAAAAATCATATTTATTAGTTTTTTCTTGATTTAAAATTATATGACGTCATTCATGACGTCACAGCCTGGTCTTGCATATATATTATAAATAAAATAAAATTAAAAATGTTTATATTTATTATTTATGTATCCATATCTGTTTTTTATTACATTAATAGATATATGAAAATTATTTGAAATTGTTTCTGTAGCTGGAAATTAATTTATTTCAAACCGTCGGTCGGTTCGGACCTGGCCACAGGTCAACTTATTATTATTATCTACTCTATCATCATATCTACATTGCCTGTACTATTGTCGGTTGGTGCTTCAATTGGTAATACTGATATTAATGGCTTGTGATAACTAAAATAAGATATATATGTTCGTGATTCGATATTTTCTATATAACGTGTAAAAACAGCATCTATTGTAGTTCCAGATTTTGTTGTTGATTCCTTGGGATCGTTATTTATAAGCAGACCAAATGTTTCTCGAAGAAAGTTGATCAACGGCAACGAATCATCAGATCCAAAATTTACATTAAAATCTCCCCCGAGAATTAGAGGGATTTTATCTTCGCCTCGTTCAAGTGCATTAGCACCTGTGTGGCTATAAACCAGTAGTGAACGGTGTATGAAATAAATAATATCGTCTAAATTTTGGTCGTTATTTTTTTTCGGCATAGTGAAATCTGTGGAGTAGAGAAAAGCAGTTTTAAATGCAATAATAATTTTAAATTGATTTAGTAGTGTTAAAGTAATGTTGAGATTCGGATAAATAACGTGAATGGTCATCGACGCACATAACTGTATGTGTTGGCGTGTGAATCGCCGACCATGTTCACACACACAATTACATGCGTCGGTATGCGTGCACGCTGTATATTTGACTTGAGAATTTTCGTCAACGTACTCGTGCGCATGCGCGTCATGGACTTGCGCGTCATGAGTGGGGATTAGAACGAAAGACCGCACAAAAGGGAGACGCAGATAGCCTCTTTCTCAAGAACGAAAGACCGCACAAAAGGGAGACGCAGATAGCCTCTTTCTCATTCTCACTCGTTATACTTATATCTTTTTTCTCACTTGCGTTACGAAAACTCAATTTTTCAATTCACTCTCCATTCTCAACCAAATGTCAGGACGCCGCTAAAGAAGTTTCACTTCAACAATTGCCAAAACTTGCAGGCAAGTATATTTATTAATGTTGTTCAGTTTTTATATTAGCCCATAATATTAAATTAAATTAATTTTTCCAACTATATATAATATTATATATTATATAACAACTATTTTCTATTAATGGTTATAATTTATAATATTCTAATAATTTACTATATTAACTATTATAGAAAAATCATATTTTTTTAGTGAGTCGACTACACTGCGAGTCGGAATCCTTCAAAATGGACCTCATCCTTGATGTCAACACTTGGCTCTATCCCATGGATTTGGGTAAGTCATATATTTTCTATTGTATATATATATGTTCGTTTCCGTGAAATTTTTTATTATTATGAAAAATTATATCAGGGTTATTTTAACGTTAATTGGGAGACTTGAGACTTGACGTTTCGGTACAAATTTTGGCGTCATTTTCAAGAAAATTTATTTAGAAGGGATTTTTTTGAGATTCTGAGAGTCAGGAGCAGACGTGTCTTAGTGGTAGTGTTAGTGCCAAAGATTCTTCCGAGCTTCGGAACACAGTAAGTCCAAAATCTCACTTTCATTCAACCTAAAATCCAAACATAGACTTTTGGTCACACACACTACAAATATATATTTAATAGATAATTAACGTATTTATAAAAAAATTATTATGTAAAATTGACATTACAAATAGAATCTACAGTGATTTGAAGGATTTCTCTGTGATTCCTTTGTCAGCACATTTGTAAACAGCATTCACGTTGCTCCCCCCACCCCTCACACAATCCCCTTCTGCTTTGATCAGTGGTCACTGTGGGGCGGATGAGGTCTCATTATCTTCGCGGTTGCGTCAATGGCACGCGATATTAATGATGCCTAAGGGATGAGGACGGCTTGCCAAGAGATGAAATGGCTAAGAGGATAATCGCAAGGCGCATGTTTGTGGCGTCACTCACGACCGCGCCCCGGCTACCAAGTTTATATTGATAAACCCATCAATTTAAAAACAGGCATGTAGAAATAAGCTATAAGAACATTTCATTGTAGACAATTGAATGGGGAGATATTCAATGAATAAGGATATCATATGTTTTGATTTTTTTTTTTTAAATAATTATAAAAGTTTTTATAATTTATTTACTTACATCACAACCTCATTATTTATTTATTTTAAAGAATTTTTCAGATACTATATGAGTATTAATTAATTTAAACAGTAATTCAAATAATAATAATAATAATAATTTGTGAATTTTATAGATTCTTTTAACCTTCATATTTTTTTTTTAATAATTTAGTCTCAATATTCGAATTTTATACAGGTATAGTAATAGTTTACTATATATATTCATATTTATGAATTTTTATCAGAATAAAATAAAATTAAACTAATTATTTATTAAATTAATTAATTTAATTAATAAATAAAACGAATGTTTAGTTAAATTAAAATAAATACTTTTTTAAAAAGAGTTAAATTTATTCAAAGATTTTTAATTCTTTCATAATTCATATTATCATATATATAATTTGAATATATAATTTCCATTTTTATCCATTTATTGAAAAAAACGATCATTTGTTAACAACAAACAACAATAATTTCAAAATATATTATTGATTTATAATTTTTTTAAGCGGAGAATCCTATCTTTTGATTACACAATCCTAAGTTAAATAATCTCCAATTTCACTTTTAAATCCTAGTGAAATATTATAGTTTAGCGCTCCCTTTCAGCTTCACATTACTTTAAATGGTTTTTGAGAGGTTAGCTATATGAATATTTTCACTTTAAGACAATCATATGGTTGTTTGTTACACTTTTTAAATTTTATGCAGTGATATTTTTTTTTAAAAAAAAATTATTCTTGAGTGGAGCATCGTTCACTTTGAAATGAAAAATGTATTCTCATCAACTTTATTAAATGTTAAATAAATAAAATCTATTTCGTCTTTGTAAAATGGATGTGAGGGGAGTGCTTTTTTCAATTTTAATAAAGAAAAAAAGAATAATGGAAGATTTTTAAGAGTTAAACGAATAGAAAAAACTCATAAATTGTAAGAAAAAATCAAGTTTATTTTTCAACCAAAGAAGACAAAGGGAAAGTTTGAAAATATTGGATTATTGTAAAAAATATAAAAATGACATATTAAAAAGTAAAAAGGTGAAAATAAATTCCTTAAAGATGGAAGAAATTTTAATTATGAAAAAATATAAAATATGATTATACTTTATTCAATTTATTCAAAATATTATACGTAAATATAATATTCATAATAATGATTAATTTTAGATTTTTCCAATATTACCACAAATTTTTCATATTTTCAAGACATTTATTAGAATTTAAAACAAATGTAGTTTACTTTATTAATATAACATGTTATATAGTTTAATAATTAATATAGAATTTTTAACGTCTTCCTTCTGGACTACTCTTATCGTTATTCAATAAATCATATATTAATTAGTGTTAAAAAGATCATATATAAGAATTTTATCCCTTATAGTCTAGGTTTTTATTTTATATAGCCTTTTCCCAGACAAAGAAAAAAAAAAATAATTAATTTACACTTTGAAATGGTAATATTAAAAATAGTTATTAGCGTAATATTAAAAAAGAAACATTGTATAGATAATTACGACCTTGGAGTCACCAATTAGCTGTAAGAAAAAGTCATGTAATCCCTTTTATATGTTATGGGAAAAAAACATATATTTGTATATTTTTGGCTAATAAACATACTTTTTAAACTAAACTAAACTAAAGAATTTTATCCCTCTATTTTTATATGTATTCTAATATTATACCTTATTTTTAAATTAATTAAAGAACAATTTTTCCAATTATAATTAAAAAGTGTTAAATATATATTTTTTAAAATTACATCTCCATATTTAATAGAAAAACAAAAAAAAAATAAAAATAAAAAAATAAAATGAACCTCAAATAAAAATTACTGCAATAAATTAATTAATAAAAAATAAATAATTTCTTAGATATTATTATTTATTTATTATAAATTTATTCTAAAAGTTTAATTCCAAATACTAAATTAAATTAAAAGTTATATTAATAAAATATTTATAACTTAGTTTGGATGAGAAGACTTCTAATTATTCTTTTATATTTTTTATCTATATTCTATATATATATAATTCGTTGAAATTTTATTTAATATATTTTTTAATATTTAATAATATTTTTAAAAGATAATATAATATCGGTAAATATTCGTAGAAAGTGAATTGATATTGTCAGCACAATTTGGGTGTTTTTGTGATAAGGCCAATTCACTAGAAATAGATAATTAAAAAAAAAAATAAGTTAAAAACATTTTATTTAGTTACCTTTGCAGAGTGTATAAGAAAAGATGCCAAGATGACTAGGTGAGCGTTACTATTAATTAAAGTTTTACTTTATTAATTAATATTTATGAATTATTTTTGTTTATTTTTCTTAAAACCTTTCATTTTCAATGATAAATATCTTGTAACTTTTATCCTTCTCATTTCTATTATATTTGAATATATATATAATAAAATGTGTGTGTGTGTGTTCATCTTTTGAATATATTAATAAAATTCTTTAATGCCTTTTTTAAGATCTGAAAGACAATTAAATATACAATTTTACCTCAAGACTAGATATAATATTAAAGAGAAAATACTTTCCTTATTCATCCATTATTCATTCAAAAAAATGATTCTATTTACCTGGTTCTTATATAAATGATATAAATTATCTATTCTTTTTTATGTAATTCATGAAACATTTTTTTTTTTTTGTTTCATACAGTGGTAATTATAAATTTTTTCGGGCTTCTTCTAGTTTACGAGATAAAAATTATTAAAATAAAGATTTTTTAAGTTTGACAGGTTAGTTAAGAACATCGAAATGTGCCATCAAGTAATGTCTTATTGACTAATTCACTAATTATTCCCTTATTCACTAATTTTCGATTTTTATAAGTTCGGTTTGGATATAGGAAAATTATTTAATTAATTTTTCAATTGTCATAAATCCAAACCGAACTTATAAAAAACCGAAAATTAGTGCATTCTTTGGTAGTCAAACGGATAAAAAAAGATAGCTGAATAGAATATCAATAGATTTATATGCAAATTTTAATAATTTTTATCTCGTAAACTAGAAGAGGCCCGAAAAAATTTCATAAGAAAGTTTATTTGGAATCGCAAAAGGAACCCACTGGTAAAGTATTATCCAAATCCACGAAAATGCGTTTACTTGAATAATTACCCATTCAGCTTTTCATAAAACCTATTTAAATAATTATTTTTTTTTATAAATTTATAGATATATTAAAAATTGCTCTCTTCGCTATCTTCCATTTTGAAATTTATTTTAATAAGAAATCATTATTAAAAATAATTCATAACATTGGATTTCAAAATAATTTTAATGGTCTGCATTTATTTATAAAAATCACATCAATCAGTGTTTATAATCACTTTTCTATCTTTGTCTATCATGCATATTTTTTTAGTTCTCTAGTTTAAGATTTTATCTCGTGCAAATATACATCCTTAATTTATTTTAAATTGCAATATTATCTAAATCTTCTGGAAAATTCGCATAGCTTGTGATAACAGTCAAGCCATCATAAATTCATTTATTTAAAAAGGTATCATATTCTTTTGTTCGAATTTCATTCTAACATGGTACACTTCATTGGCATAATTCCAAAAAGTACAATTACCTTGCAAGTCGATTAATTAAGTGAAAGTGTCGTTATCTTTGAAAAAATGACTACATTTTTGTTACATATCTAATTAATATGAATTTCCACTAGGAAATGAAATAGAACAAAAAATTATACAATATTATTTCATTAAATCTATTCATTAGAAGAAAAAGAGAGGGGGCGTTACATTACATTTATGAGTCAGAGTTTTAATTCATTTAAGTAAAACTAATTTTATGAAATGATGTAAATAAATGACAAACAATTCGTCAACAGCCCAAAATTAGTTGATTAAGATATAATTAATTACATAGGACTAATATAAACAAATATTTATTTTAATCACGATATTATTATAATTATTATTATAAGGATTAACTTTTCGATGCGCAAAATGTTAATTTTCTCTCAAATGATTATTTTTTATCTCTTAAAAAATTAATTTTATCAATCGGTGTTCTTTCAATATTTTTTTTCCAAAACAAGGGTTTAATTAAACTCATAATTAAACCACTTTCACTCTCCCTTCCCTCTGGGACGTGTTAATAGAAACTGCCGACACGATATCTCATGTTTGTCGTAAAAAGGGGTTAAATAACAATCACCCTAACAGGAAGACATTGAAATATAGAAAAACTAAATTCATTATTTAATGTCCTACCTAGACATATAGATTTTATTTTTATATATTAAAAAAACAACAAAGGGAAACATGAAATTACGTTTTACTATTTTAAATACGTTACTTTTTTGGTCAGCTTTATTATCTATGATAATAACAATTGCAATAAATATTAAAAATAATTTATCGTTTTGTAGCTAAATTGTAATAAGATTTTAAATCAGTGTATTAATAGATTTTGCTTTAATAAAAATAATTTTTAACCCATTTAATAGATCCTTTTTATGTGTATTCTTTGAATACAAATAAATTATAACTATATAGGTATAAATATTGTATGGCCATTCCATTAAAAAATATATTTTTTTAAAAAGCTTCTCTTTCCATCTTTTTCATATAAAGAACTCACCTTTTCACCCTTTCTATTATAAATAAATTCGAAACATATTTATTTTAAAAAATTTACCTATTGCATCCATTCTCTTTGGTTAGTAAAAGAATGACGTGTGCACCAATGAACCGAATCAAAATATACACAACGACAAATATGTGGGCGACTTTTAAAATAATATTGTGAATCAAATAATAAATAATATAATAAAATACTCATATAGAGTCATCTATAAATAAACGTTATTATTTGAATATATTTATCATAACTAAATGTATTTAATAATTCAATTTTATCAGTATATTTTCATATAAATATTTTTAGAAATGTAAATTTATGTCATTCATCATTTAGGATTTATTTCTGTGTTGTTTTATTATAGATTTTATTCCACCTCCGCTTTTTACAACCTCTTACCTTTTCTCTTCCTATAATACACTCTCTTTCCCTCCCCAAATATCTTATATAGATATAATACAAATAATATTAACTGCTTAGTTCAGTGGGAGATTACTGAAATAGAGACCTTGAGAAAGAAGCTTCACGAAGTTCCAAAAAAAATAATGTAATATTTATTGTAATAGAATATCACATTAATATATTATATTTAAACCGCGAGGAACAATAATATATTTAAAAAAATCTGGAGTGTCTCCACTCGACTATCTCGCAAATTTGAACTGGATTAATTAACACATCTATTATATTTAAATTAAATTTAATTAATTATAAATTAAAATTAATGAATAATATTTATTAAACCAGTGCGTCTTTGGCTTTTTGTTGATGGCATTTTGTTGATGGCACCACGTCACGTTCTGGCGCGTGATTTGCAGTGTTAAAAAATTAATTCCGGTACTTTCAGCAATTCAATCAAGCTAAAATTCTATACACCCTCCATTCTAAAAGAAACCGAACTTTAAAAAAAAATAGTACCACTAATGCCATCTGTTTGCTGGCAAGAATTCGTCGTATTCGGCCAGAATATCGAGAAATTTTGCACGATAATGCGCCAGCACATCGTTCGCGACTTTGAATTTTTGGTCAAAAATCACATTATTCCTTTGCATCATTCGCCCTATTCACCAGATCTGGCTCCGTGCGACATCTATCTGTTCCCTAAACTGCATTTGTCGATGAAAGCAAAGTGGCACGCATCGATTGAAGCCATTGAGAAGGCGACGACCATTCCAATAAAGGACATGGAGAAGTCGTTTGACAGCTTGTTGGAGCGTGCAAATTTGTGTATCTCGATGCAGAAGGGGAAAACATTGATTAATAAAAATGATTTGTTCCAAAATGTACATTGTTTTTTTTTTGTTTTTTTAAAAAGTTCGGTTTCTTTTGGAATGCAGTTTTATACAATTTTTAATCATGTGAAAAACTATCAAACATAAATCTTTATTTTTATGGACAGTTTAGAGGGAAAAAATGAAAACATGGTAGATAATGTTCCTCTTCCGAATGAGCTACATTTCTCAAAAGTTGATAGAAAACTACGGATTTTGAATAATAACCAAATTTCATTATTCTAGCTAAAACGGTTTTTGCTTAATATTGTCTATATACATACACCCACACACAGACATTTTTCTCAACCTTAAAGAAAATGATTTAGGGACTTTCAAAACGTATAATAACATCAAAATCTCGACATCGAAAATTTTCGTGATCGCAATACTATTTCTGGCGAGATAACAAAAATAGTACAATCAGTATATAAATTTAAAAACTCATTTGTCTTTCATGAAATAGTAAAGACATATCAAATTAAATAGAATTAAAATCCATTCAATTTGAAACAATTATCTTTAAGAAAAACAACTAAACTAAGTTCTTAATATCAATGAGGAATAAAATGTAGATTAAGAAAAGATAAGCTTTATATCTAAATGATTATTAATTATATTAATTTGTTCTTACTTTAAGGTAATATAAGAAATATATATATAGAGATATCATCCTCTTAAAGTATCTTATTTCATAACTTGTTTTAATCGTTAAATTTTTTGATTAATTTTAAGAAAGTTTTACCTTTAGTGACAAATCTAGGTTAATAATATAAGATATTTTATTAAATTAATTTATTTAAAAAAGTTGAAATAATTTTTTTAAAATATTTTTAGTATACTGAATGATTGGTAACTTTATAAATAACTACATATATATACATATTTGTATCTTAAGGCTTGAAGACTCACTCTTACAAAAAATCTCTTTGAAATATTAATATAAAATTTTTATAATATAATAAATAAATTTAATTATCAATTTCAACTAAATTTTCATCTAAACTCATGATTTGTTTTCCCAATCTCATTGTGTCTCTTTCTTAATTATAAAATTTTATTCTTTCTAATAAAAGCTAAATAAACGGATAAATTTGGATATAAAAATTACAATGATTTTCACTAATTGTAAGAAAAAATAAATTTTATATATGTGGTAAATATATTTAATTAAATAAAATATATACTTTGAATTACACATTTTTCTAAGTTACAATTTTTTTATTATTTCATCTTTAATTACAAGCTGATAATTTTATAAATAGATAATAATAGTAATCATCTTCAAAAGTTTATCTTTATGATTATTAATAGTGACAAATTTCGCTTGTGATTTGCGATGAGCTCGACACTTCTTCCCTCTCTCCCCCTCTTTTGCCTTGCATGTTCTAATATAACTTTTTTTTTTTTTTGTTTTCCTGTGAAATTCTTTGTTTTCTTTGGGGAAAGCCTTCCCAAGCGGAGCTCCTGTCTTGGTGTGCTGGCTGGCCCAGTGTCTAATCCTGACCTGCCCCAATCCCAGCTGCATTGGTCCGGGGCGGTTGCCGGAGCCAAGTCCCAAGCCATACATCACGGCGGTGCCCACGGGCCTAAGCTCCGCAAATACGCAACTAATAAGCAACCAACATCCTTCTTTGAGAATCACGTACAGTCGTTCTCCTTGGAAGAATAGCGAAGGGGTTAAGAATGATGCACTACGATTACCACTTGAATAACAACACATTCATTTTCGTTAAGCCAGAATGCACTCTCGTTTATCAACTTCATCATTTCGTTGTACACGATTTATTATATGTAATTCATACGTGACACAATTTATAACATCTTTCTTTTTATGTAAAAAAATGTTTTGCAAATAAATAAATAAATAAATAAATCTTAAAACTTTAATCTAAAATGTTTGTATATTTACGTAATTTGATATAATATTTATTTGAGTCGAACTGAGTAGTTCCACTTGTTTTTACTATCTCGCCAGAGATAGTATTGCGATCACGAAAATTTTCGATGTTGAGATTTTGATGTTTTTATACGTTTTGAAGGTTCCTGAATCATTTTCACTAAGGTTGAGAAAAATGTCTGTGTGTGTGTGTGTGTGTGTGTGTGTGTATGTATGTAGACAAGATTACGCAAAAACGGTTTGAGTCAGAATGATGCAATTTGGTACATGGACATTATTCAAAATTCATAGTTTTCTATCAACTTTTGAGAAATGTAGCTCAACCGGAAGAGGGTCATTACTTACAACGTTTTGATTTTTTTTCCTCTAAAGTGACCGTAAAAATAAAGATATATGTTTGATAATTTTTCACAAGATTAATAATTGTATAAAACAGCTATATATAGAATTTCAGCTTGATTGAATCGCTGAAAGTACCAGAATTAATTTTTTAACACTGCAAATCTCACGCGCCAACACGTGCCATGGTGCCATCAATAAAAAGCCAAATTTGCGCTGGTTTAATATTTATTATTTATAATTTATAATTAATTAAATTTAATTTAAATATAATATATTATGTTATTTAATCCAATTCAAATTGCGAGATAGTCGAGTGGGGACACTCCAGCTTATTTTACTTATAGATAAAAAATTATTAAAATTAAAAATATTGGAGTCAAACACTGATATTGTCAAATAATACTTATATTTGAATATTATA
Organism: Labia minor; assembly: GCA_963082975.1. NCBI lineage: Eukaryota > Metazoa > Arthropoda > Insecta > Dermaptera > Spongiphoridae > Labia > Labia minor. The sequence continues at coordinate 65,900,860 of OY720344.1, read as the reverse complement.
ATTTAATATTCAAATTTTAAAGTATTTTAATTGAACTCATATTTCTGAATTTATAGTAATAATTGATTTTCAAAATTTTCTATTTTTGTACATATGATTGATTGCAAAATTTAAACAAATTCAAATATTCTAATTTTTAAATTTATATATAATTTAATATTATTTATTACTACTATTACATCACAAAAAAGAATTTAGTAATCTTAATAAAGAAAAAAAATTTTTAATAATTGTATTGTTGGTAATCATTTGGATTTAAAATAAATTTAAAAAATTTACACAACTTTAAAAAGATAAAAAAATTCAAAGTACTCCTTATATCGTTTATCTAAAAAATATTTTATTTGATCAATTTTTAATTTTTATATAATCATCTTGCACTTTATTAAAATATTGTAATAATTAAGAATTGAGTAATGAAACTAAAAACAAAAAGAAAGATAATACCCTTCACTTTAAATAGAAAAGAAGAAATATAATTAGTGGGAATTTATAGTTACTATCTCGCCAGAAATAGTATTGCATTCACGAAAATTTTCGATGTCGAGATTTTTGTTTTTATACGTTTTGAAGGTCTCTGGGTATGTATGTATGTAGACAAGTTTATGCAAAAACAGTTTGAGCTAGAATAATGAAATTTGGTACACGGGCATTATTCAAAATTCGTAGTTTTCTATCAACTTTTGAGAAATGTAGCTCATCCAGAAGAGGACCATTACCTACCCCGTTTTCATTTTTTTCCTCTAAATTGACCACAAAAATAAAGATATAAGTTTGATAATTTTTCACATGATTAAAAATTATATAAAACTGCTATATATAGAATTTCAGCTTGATTGAATCGCTGAGAGTACCGGAATTAATTTTTTAAATTTTCACTTAAAAGTGAAGGTTTTAAATTTAAATTAAATATATGTTAATTAATCCATTTCAATTATACTTAATTTATAATTTAATTTTTTAATTAAATTTAATTTAAATATAATATATGTTAATTAACCCAAAACAAATTTGCGAGATACTCGAGTAGAGACACTTGAGATTTTTTTTCATTGTCGTGTTTGGATATTCTCAAAAACCCCGTGGTGGCTCTGAATGAATATGGAGCATAATATAAATTAAAGATATTAATTTCTGCTGTTATTGATTATGTATTGATAAATACGTATGTTTGCCTATATTCATATAGAGGTAAATAAGAATATTGTGATGTAATTTCATAGTAGTTGGTTCGTCCACCCAATTATGTTCCCATACTTATTTGGCCAAGCGCATTCCAGAAAATAATAATTTAAATTTAATTTATTTATAATTTATTAATTTATTAAAGCGCATTCCAGAAAATAATTTACTCAGTGCCCCCTTGGAAATTAACTTTTTTAATTTTAATAACAATTAAACAGAAAGATAAATGTATCTATTTCCAAAATATTATAAATAAAGGTGTAAATTCGAAACATTGAATTTATGTATCTATTTATTGATCTCAGAATATAAAAGTAATATACAAGTAATTTTCCCTAAATGCACCTGTGGCCCCCCTTGGATCGCTCCAGCGCCCACTTTGGGAATCATGGTCTATAACGTCACAATTTTCCTAACATAAATACATACAGACATGAAAATCTATCTATAGTCACTTTTGGATTTTCAAGACCATGAAACGTGAAAAAATGCAAACATTTCTAAATTTTGAACAATATTCAGACAAAATCCATTATCTAGGAGCGCTGGCAGCGCTCCGCCTCGCCAAGTAAAAAAACATATTCACCCCCTCACAGCACAAAAACGGTGGCACCTGTAGGCCTAATTTTTTTAGGTCTTATAGGGGTCGACCACCAGACAAAAACAAAAAAAAAATCATTAATTTTGATTCATTACAACCAGAGATATTCAATTTTAAAAATGGCATTTTTTTCAACTTTTACCATGTCCTTCGTCATCTTCAACATTGACAGGCCTAACTACTGAACCGATTTTGATGGGGAATGTCTCATTTTGTTTGTCTCGGTGGGTAGGTGAAACCTTTGTATAAAAACTTTATTATTAGGATTTTTATATATACGATTAATTTTATAAAAACAAATATCTTGCAACTATCCAAATCAAATAAATAATTAAATAAGGGTGATATTGAATAAACCTATAATTTCAATTACACATACTTTAAAATGAAAGTAAATGTTTTAAATAAAATTTAATATTTATAATATGTACATAAATAAATTCATAAAATATGGATAAAAATGAACACTTTAAATAGCTATAATAATCTTTTCAATATATTTAGCAATTCATTTTATCGTTAGCTTCATTTATCTTGTAATATTATACGAGCTAAGATTACTAAATTTAAATTAAATTTTCTGTTATTATTTAAAGAGATACATATTGATCTCTGTAAATCGGTATCTAACGAAAACGCATTTTCATAATTTTATTTAATAACTTTTCCATGTAAATGCATTTATCTCTTTCAAACAATTATAAACAAATGCATGCATATTACTATAATAACTATACCTTGTAATATTAATAATACTATTATTAGACATGAAGAAAAAATAATCATCTACTTATCTGGTAAACTTATGTAATATAATATAATATTTTGTATCCAATTCATTGATTTAACCAAAACGACATTATCCATTTGGTTTTATTCTTAATGAAGGAAATGCAGCTAAATTATAGTAATGGATCAAAGTGAAATGAGAGATTTACTCTCTCCTTCCACTACAAATAAATTCGTTACATAATATCATTCAATGTAATTTATAGATTTATCGATCTGAGTAGATTTACATACTTCCCTTTCTTCCTATTAAATTAAAAAAAAATAAATAAATTCAATTAATAAATGTAGGAAAAATTTTTGAGATTTTTAATTATTAAAATATTTTTAAAAAATTTTAAGTGTCTCCACTCTACTATTTGATGAATTTGAATTGAATTAATTAACATATATTATATTTAAATTAAATTTTATTAATTAAATTATAAATTAAAATTAATAAGTAATATGTATTAAACCAGCGCGTGTTTGTCTCTTTGTTGATGGTATCACGTCATACACAAATACACACACACACACACACACACACACACACAGAGAGAGAGACAGACATTTTTCTCAACCTTAGTGAAAATGACTCAGGGACCTTCAAAACATATAAAAACATCAAAATCTCGACATCGAAAATTTTTGTGATCGCAATAATATCGAGATAGGAAAAAATGAATTTCTTTTAATTTTTTACCGACCGACGTTAGTAAGGGAGGTATTGTTTTCACACCAAATTTCTCATGTGGAGATTTTTACATATCTTCTTAACAAAAAAAAGTATTTTTAGCATGATGTCTGTCCGTCCGTCCGCTGTGTGTCTGTATAGATGTGTACAGCTTGAACAGCTCAACGGACTTTGATGAAATTTGGAATATTTACTTAAAACATCAGTATGATGAATTGATCAACTTTTGGTGTATATCCGGAAACCGGAAGTTGGAGTATTAGCGATCGACGATAGGAATGGAAGGGTTATTTTCACACCAAATTTCACATGAGAAGATTTTATTACATATCTCCACAAATCATGCACTTTGTATTGGTTATATCCTCGAGAAAAATCATCTTTATTAGATTTTTCTTAATTTAAAATTATATAACGTCACCCAGCCCTTCATGAAGTCACAGCCAGCTCTTACTTATATATATTATAAATAAAATAATATTAAAAATATTTATGTTATATCCATATCTGTTTTTTATTGCATTAATAGATATATTAAAATTATTTGAAATTGTTTCTGTAGCTGGAAATTAATTTACTTCAAACCGTCGGTCGGTCCTGCGCCTGGCCACCGGTCAACTTATTTTAGTTATTTATCTATAGATTTTTCAATCATTTACCTATAATTAGTCTGAAAAAAATATATATTTTTTAAAATATATATTTATCTTCTTAATATATAAAAAAGACTTACTTCCTGTTAACATTAATCTTCACTGGTTCTGTTCTTGCAATATTATCTATTTCATTTAATAGAAAATGAGTGGAAAATGTGTTTTTTTTCTCTTTATTCTCTTAAATATTTATTAAATTATATAAGTATATAATATCTTTATACCTCAATATTGGCTTCATCAATATTCATTAGAGAAATTGAAATTTTATTATCGGGATTGGAATTTATTCTTTTTAAAAGGGGAATTTGCAATAAATCATTTCTTAGTTGGTAATATCCTTTCTATGCCACTTGGCTACGTATTACATGACGTTTATCGCATATTGTATACATTTAATATATTTAACCAGTGAACTTATTCTTTTTATTGCTTTTATTTACGTATATATATATATATATATATAAGGAATTATGATTGGTTTAAACTAAGTTTAAAAATTCATCTATCTATTGTATTTTTATAACGCTACTGCCTGTCAAAGCCCCTAAGTGCAACAATCATATTCCTCCGACCATCCCTATCCTGAATCATTTTCATTCAATCCTTATTATTTCCTTACTCTTATCAATTCTTACCTCATATTATATTCCAACGTATCCTTCTGCTATTCACCGACCTTTTCCAAATGGTTTTATTCTGGGAAATTCAATATTGCTAATTATTCAAGTAAATGCATTTTCGTGGATTTGGATAATACTTTACCAGTGGCCTCTACTAGTTTACGAGATTTAAATTTAATAAGAAAAGTTTATTTGGAATTTCATAAGGAAGCCACTGGTAAAGTATTATCCAAATCCACGAAAATGTGTTTACTTGAATAATTAGCCCAATATTAATATAGAGGTCATGGTTCTTTATATATATAAGTAATACTTTTCCGTTTTCCAGTGATGTAATCTAGATGAAAATCAACTAATATTTAAAATTAATCAAATGGAGATAAGATGAAAAAAACAATTTAATAGTTTGGTTTTTGCATTCGTTGGCTCAGACGTTGAGGAGCCAAGTGATTTATTTAGGATTACTAAAAGGCACTCACGATTGGCAATTGGACTTGAATTTCAAGTTTTCTCATAAAGTATTTGGCTTAGTTGTTTAGTCTTAATTGTCTGATACCTTCAGATGGATTAGTGGAGGCCCCCCTCTATAATCTTGGTGAAAGATAATTTATATATATATAACTACACGCATCATTACTCTCAGGTTGACATAAGCGCGTTGAATTATTCATATGAAAGCATATAACGAATATAGAGAATATATAATATATGTACATATATCTAAATCTCAATTTAATAAATTGATTAAAATTTTGTTGAAGAATAAAAGAAATCTTCAATGATATGAAGTTCTTTAAAGAAATTGAAGTTGTTTTTTTTTTTTGTTGTTAAATAATTTTTCTTTCCTCAGTTTTGATTTTTTTTTACCGAAGATGTTCATCAATGACTCCGGATATATATACTTATCTTCATTTAATATCATAACACTCCTTTGCCTGATTAAATTTATATACCGTCTCTTTTTTTCTCTCCATAAATAAAAAAAACATCTCTATATAAATTATTACATTTCACCATCTCCATTATTTTTATTTTTATTTTTTTACTCTTTAGATAAATCAATAACAATTCAATCAAGTAGGAATGTTATCATATTTCCTTTTATACATGACTTTGTTAGGGCATAGGCATAAATTTCATTTATTGGATTCATGTCTCGTTTTGATTTTTTTTTCGATTCACGCATCAATGTGTGAAAATTTAAGATTAAAAATTGATAGAATTATTTTTTTATTTCTCTCAGAAAGAAAGGTTATCTTCAACTATAAATCAACGTCCTCATGCAAACATATTTTCTATCTATCTATCTCTGTGTCTCTACGGAACTCGAAAGTTCTTGACCGCAGCAACCACATTTCTCCAACTGTTCCTATGCACAACCATCCATCCCCTACCCTCTCCCATCTCTTTCACGTCCCTTCCTACATTGTCCACCCACCGCGTCCTTTTGGTCTTCTAAGCGGACTCTCAATCTTTTCTTTCCTCTCTCATTCTAGCCACATGCCCTGTCCATTTCAGCCTTCTTTATTTTATTACTCTAACTATGTCTGGAGACGTATAAAGGACATGTAATTCCTCGTTATGCAGTCTCCGCTGCGAAGAATCCTAATCTCAAATACTCTAAATCTACTCTAGACCATGTCTCACACCCATATAATACTCAATACCTAAATTAAATAAAATTGGTGATAGTGAGTTTCTCGTTTTAACCTATTCAGAATTTCGAAAGTTTCTGATAATTGATTTCCGCATCTTACTCTTCCTTTACTACCATCAAGACAAATTTGAATATCAAAATTTGAAAGAGTTTATCCCGATCTATTGAGTCATACGTATGCTTTACTAAAGTCTACAAATAATTGGGGAACATAAATATTGAATTCGCGTTTTTTTTCTAATATCCGCCTTAATGAAAATATCTGATCTAATGTTGGCTGATTTGGCCTGATTCCATATTTATATTCTCTTAATATTTTCTCCGCCTATGGTTTGTAAGTATATGTTATAATAGAGTATAATATTTCTTAATCATTTAATTTTGATATTTTATTTTCATTGATTGATTTTTATTGAATAATTTTAATTATAATGATATTTGAGATATTTTCCTGACCTTATAATAGTTGAAGTAAAATAGTGACCGTTTTATTCTTCACTTTTTGTTTTTTATCAATTGAGAAGATTACTTAAATCACACATTTATAAAATATTTTTCAAAATGAACTACCGTAATCGAACGATTTGTGCATATATGAACTATATGGAATACTGTTGAATACAAAGTCATTTTCGAAATAAAGTGAAAAAATTCTCAAAACTTCTTAATTCCTATTATTAAAAGTTATATTTAGAAATTCATTAAATTAGTAAATATTATCACTTTGCTTTAGTAGTTTTAGATCTCATTCGTCAATATAATTCTAATAATTAACAACTCTTGTCATTCAACTTAAATCTAGCTTCTATTCTTTAATTTACAAATAATTTTATTTAAAATTATTTACTGTTAATTAAATTATATGTAATTATCATTAAAAAAAAATTTGAGATTTTGAGAAATGATCTAAATTCAAGGTCCTCTCTTAGATTCTATTTGGGTTATTTATCGAAGAATTTATTTCTTATTATCATTGAAAAATTATATCATGAAAATTGAAGTATCAAATTGATTATTTAATCTATTAATATTTTGAATTTCTATCTTTTGAAAAAATTCATTTACGATTAATACGATCATTTCTTAATTCCTCAAAGTTTTATTCTATTTCATTCCTCTTGGAACTCATCAAATACATTTAAAATTTATAGACATTATTTTAATATATCAGATAAATAATTTAATTATAAATTCTGATAGAATGAATGAATGAATTTCTGAAGTAAATAAATAATCGTTAGAATATATATAATTTATTTTTTAAATTATTTTATAAATTAATATTCGAAGTATGATACTCTCGAAAAATTTTTTAGATTTGTTAATTTAAATTTTGTATATATTTGATATATAAGTCCATTTGAAACTTATGAATACTTAATATATTTAATATTATCTACATTATTCTTACACTTCTATTTATTTGCTCGAATAATGATTTTTTTTTAGTTTTATTTTTTTTTTGCTAAATCCCAACTGATCCAGCTATTTAGCTCTTTTTGTGTTTGTTTGTTTGTAGTTGGTGATAAGAGAGGAGTTTTCTGGCTTTTTGTTTGATGTCTCGTGTGGGTTGGTGTTGTGGGTGTGGATGTAGGAGTGGAGTGGAGTGGATGAGGCAATGTTGATTTGAGCAAGCAATGGAGAGTTGCAGGTGGTCATGTCCTGTGAGTGGTGGCAGGGCCGAAGGGCCGGTCGCATGTTATTCTGCATGCGCAGGCTCCCAGGCTCTGCAGCCCGGCCGGCCGGCTGTGTTGCCAGCTGGCGAGGCCCCTCAGTTCCGCGTTATCGATTGCGCCCGCGATGACGCAACCCGGAGCCAAGGTCAATGCCAAGGTCAGCTAAATCAACAGAGCGCATGCGATTGCCAGGTCTCTCGATAATTCGCAAAAGAATAAGAACAAAACATTAATCTTATGCATTTGGAATTCTTCTATTTTAATTTTAAATTTAAATAAAAAAAAATACATATTGAATAATTTCAAGTTGGTTTGGATGAATACATTTTTAATATTGTACATCTTTTCCATTATTATTATTATAATTTATAAATTAAAGAATATATAAGAATTTATAAATTAAAAATATATTATGATTTTCAAAATTTAAATATTTTTATTAATCTACTTTTAATTTGTTCATCTTTATCTACCTTTTGGAAATTATTTCTTCTTCTTATCATTATTTAGTTATTAAATATATATATATATATATATATATATATATATATATAGATAGATAGATAGATAGATAGATAGATAGATAGATGATAGAACTGAAGAAGAAATATTATACAAAATATACGTTAAAACATCTTTAGTTATCTATATATATAATTTTGTTTTAAGGTTGCTTAGAATTTATAAAAATTTTACATGTTTTTATATGCTTATGACTCTGAAGAAATTTCATTCTCTTTCGGTCTTTATAAATTTATCTTAAGACCTTAATTTTTTAATTTAATTTTAATTCAATAATAAAATATAGTATTTTTAAATGGATTTTTATAACAATTTTGATTTTCAGAAAATCTAGTGTCTCGACTATCTCGCAAATTTCAATTGGATTAATTATAATTAACATATATTATTTTTTAATTAATTTAATTAATTATAAATTATAAAATAAGTATAATTGAATTGCATTAATTAATTAATTAAATTAAAAATTTAAATTTAAAGTATAGTATTGTTATATAATTAAATTAATTATTTTTCATATATTAAATTTAAAACCTTTACCTTCTTTTTAAGTCAAAATTTAAAAAAATAATTCCGGTACATTCAGCGATCTATAAATAGCAGTTTTATACAATTTTTAATCATTTGAAAAACTATCAAACTTATATCTTTATTTTTACGGTCAGTTTAGAGGGAAAAAAATCAATTAGCTACATTTCTCAAAAGTTGATAAAAACTACGAATTTTGAATAATGCCCGTGTTCCAAATTTCATTATTCTAGCTCAAACTGATTTTGAGTAATCTTTTCTACATACACGCACAGAGAGAGAGAGACAGACAGACATTTTTCTCAACCTTAGTGAAAATACCTTAGGGACCTTCAAAACGTATAATAACATCAAAATCTCTGGCGAGATAATAAAAATACCAAAAATTTAATTATTAAGGTTTTTTGTAGCATTAAATATAGATAAAATATATGGCATATGTTCTAATAGGATTACAAAAATACCCTGAAATAATTTCATAATAATCGGCTTAGACAATTTACAATTAATATTCAGTTAAGAGAGACAGAAAGAGATGAAAAACTTTTAAAAATAAATTTGTATAATCTAAGTAATGTTCAGACAAAACTTTTATATACCACCATAGATTTGTTTCTTAACGCCTGAGGGTTATGCAACCAAACTGCTTTGAGAATCCAAACCAATATTTTCATACCATGGCTACCAATCAACACACAGACAGATAAGGCCAACAACGCAATAAATAAAACAAAAATAAATATTGATTATCAGGAAGAAAAATATAAAAATTATTTTAAAAACCAAAATAAAATTACTATTTGTGACGTTTATCAATCATGTCATGGGAACAAAATGTGGTGAACTGTGCTCAATTTTTTTATTAATTAATTAATAAATATTCTTTTATTTTTTTATAATTTTCTGTGATAAACATATAATTTATACAATTTTGTTGTAAATCATTTTTATATTCAATTACCATTGCAATATTTAACCTTTGACGTTTTCAAATTAAACAATATTGCTATTTGTTTTTATCGTAAGATAATTATGCAAAAAAATAAATTTAAATATACTTCACCTGTAAGTATATAAATTCATTACTATTCATCCATCAAAGGCAATAAATTTATTAGCTGGTGTTAAACACACCTTCAGTCAACTTAATCAACTTTTTTATATAAACCTTTTCTCAAAAATTCTAATTAATATTGATATATTATTAACTCTCTCACATAAGAGGAAAAACAATAGAATAAGTAAAAGAGATGAATAATTGTCATATTATGATCCTAATTTTAATATTTTTTTTTTTATTTTAAAATTTTATTTATAAAATAAATATAAAAAATAGAATTTTGTTAAAGTTTTAAGTTTCATAACTTTACGAGCTCTTTAAACTCTCTTGGCTATATTTCTCCTTCTAATATTACTTGAATGGGTGGGTGAGAGAGGATTTCAATTAAATTTCATCTGGTATTTAATTCCCATAACACTTTAAAAAGATATGGAGCTCTATATCATATTTAAATATTATTTTACATAATTATATATAATCATTTTTCAAATAAAACCTTTTTTTTTGGTTTGGTTCATATAAATATTCTTAAATTCATTCTAGAATGTAATTGGATTGGTAATTGAATCATTTCAAAGGCATCACCAAAACGCATCGATAGAGAAAATGTGAAAATGTTTTTTTGAAATTCAAATCTGTTTAGAATTATGTTCCATTTGTTGTTGTTGTCCTATATATATATATATATATATATATACACATATATTGAATGAATTTCTATGAATTATATGACGGTTCAAATTCAAACTTGTTTTTCCTTTCAAAGAAATTAGATTTTCTACGAAATTTAAGTTGGAACAAAAATAGATTTTATTATCCTTTCATTTCTGACATTAAACAAAATAGCTCTGCATGTCTGATTCGATGCTATGATTCATTCATTTTGTTCAATATTTGCTGTCTTCCTAATTTCAAGGTTTATTAGCCATCCGAAATGTTAGAGGCTCCAGTTGTTATCTTTTATCTCTTTTTTTTTTATTAGTTTAACTTAATCTTAGATATATGATAAAATTTAATTTGTTATGTGGGTGGAAACTTTATTACTTTATCGGTGATATCAATTTCGAATTTTTCAAGGCGAAGCGGTTTTATTTGAACGTAACGCGTTTCTTGGTCCCGTTGAGATGCACTGGAAAACACTTGCAATGCTGTATTTACTTTAGTTCAAGGGCAAAAACAGATCGAGAACCTGTTAATGGGGATTAACTTCCAACATCTTCAATTACTTTTCTTAATGCACGAGTTTTTTTTTCTTTCGAGATCTTAAAGATTTTTTTTTATTTGCACTGGCTAATTTGTAGTAAAAAGGTTAAAAAATAATCGAATGATAAATTTCATTTTATTTGATAATAATAATAATTTGAAATTTTGAACTCTGATTTGATTAGAAGTTTGATAAATTGAAATTACTAGAATCTCTGAAGATATCTAAGGATCTTGAAAATAAAAATTAATGTATGAGAATAATTTAAAGTTGGTGTAAATATATATAAACTAAAAAAAAAAAAAAAAATCTCAAAAAATATTCTTATAATATGCGTAAAGCAAGGAAGTAAATCAAAACAAATATTGTTCTAAATGTTTTTAATTGGAACGGAAAAAATTTAGTGTGAGCAGTACACATAACTTTCACTTCCCACTTATTTTTTTTTAATAATGACTCTTTGGTCATAGTTTTAATTATTTAACTATTACCTACTATTAACAATTTCATTTATATAAACTCCAAAAAATATTAAAAGTTTGTTATAAAATTCTCTAGATAAAAGTAGTATTATTTGACTCTGCACCAATAATTGACCACCTTGACATAAAACTTAATTTAATAAGGTTTCAGATGGAAGTATTGTTTTAGGAAAAATCTGCAATTTTATTAGTCTTTACTAAATAATGCTAAACCTTCTTGACTTGTTAGTTATGCTTTATGATATGTGGAGTGCAATTGATGACGCTTGTTATAAGATTACTTAGTGGTATGTCCTGCATAATTTTAATTTTCAAGAATTATTCAGGATATAATATTTTATTTTCAAGAATTAATTTGAGAAAATAACCCCAAAATTTAAGTTAATAATTTAATTTCTTATCATAATTTATATGGTACCTAATCATAATTTGTTAATTGTTTACAAAACGGGAAGCTTCAGAGATTTGAATGAAACTTTGCCAATGGATTCCTTTTTTAATTCCAAAGAAACTTTCCTTATGCAATATTTATCAGTCTCTTCTAGTTCAAGACATAAAAATTATTATAAATTGCATATAAATCTATTTACATTCTATTTAGCTATCATGTTTTATTCATTTGGCCAGCAGAGGGTTCAACTAATTTTCTGGGGTTTTTTTCTTTTCGGACTGGATATAGGAAAATTTTCCTAATTTATTTCTCAAACTAATAATTTTTACCTTGGAAATTAGAAGCGACCGAGAAATATTGCTTTGTAAACAATGGCCCATAATTTTTCTGTCATAATCAATATCTTAATCATTAAATTTAAATTTCAAATTTCTCTTTATTTTTGAACTACGCAGTTCACACACAAGAATCGCACAAACTATTTTGCAGAAGTGTTTATTTTTTATTAATTATTTTCTTTATTTAATAGGAAATTAAAATTGTATATAATGCAGATTTAAATGCAATATATATATCATTTCCCAATCCCAAAGAAATATAAATAAATATTTTAATAATAATATGATTAAAATAAAAATAAAAGACCCGATTGAAGGGGATATTGTATATGTTTGATGAACGTCATGGATTTCTATATAAATAAATTATACGTCTCGATAAAAGAAATGAGAATGGATAGTGAAGGCAATGATTTTTATTTTATTCACTTTAGCTAATTACTGACGGATATTATATTATTACAAGATAAATTACTTATCCTATTTCAAATTGTTATATTAACAATATATAGTGAAGTATATACATATATATATATATATATATATATATAGATTGGATTTGATATATTGACAAAGAAATTTTTTGCGTTTTCTTTTTTATCGATAATCTCGTTTATCAATTAGCACATGATTTTAATTAGCCATTAATTAAGAAAATAAATAATCGAACGATTGATTGCAATGTGGCTCTTTCGCACTGTGTGCTCCTTTGCTTGGCCCCCGCATTGAGTGAGAAGGAAATGCGGCATCCGCGCATCGCCCCGCCTAACCAACCAAGCACAACGATACTTAACACTTCTTACCTTCTTAACCCATCCATCGAATACCTCGCGAGGTGCTCTCACCTATTCCTTTTTTTCATTTTTCTCTTTTCTTTTTAACCTCTGAAAATTAAATATTATAATTTCATATAGAATTTATCTATTTATATTAAGTATCTATCAATTTTGACCTTGGAAAATGTAAAAAATAAAATAAATAAATTACTTATCATTTCTATTCTCAAAACCATAAATATGATATGATATTATATATTATTATATTTGATAATTTTTATTTTTTTATAAATTACCTTTAGTAAATATAATACAATGTAAATATATCACATCTTATTTAAGATATATTATTAAAATATATTTAATGAGTAATTGTTTACGCAACTGGAAGCTTCATTTGGATGAACTTGTGGATTCCTTGTATGATTCCAAACAACTTCTTCGAATAAAATATTTCTCGGTCTCTTCTAGTTTACGAAATAAAAATTATTAAAATTTGCATGTAAATCCATTGATATTCTATTTACCTACCATGATTTATTCTTTGGCCTGCAGAGGGCATCACTATTTTTCATTTTTTTCAGTTCTGTTTGGATATATGGAAATTAAAAAAAAATAATTAATTAAATAATTTTCCTATATCAATACCGAACCGAAAATTAGTGAATAATTAAATAATTAGTGGATTAGTCAATAAAGCATTACTTAATGGCTGTACATTTCGACGTTCATAACCAGCTAATCTGTCAAACTTAAAAAATTTTTATCTCGTAAACTAGAAGAGACAGAGAAAATTTTTATTTGAAAAAGTTATTTGGAATCATACAAAGAATCCACAGATAAAGCTTCATCAAAATCCATGAAGCTTCCCGTTTCGTAAACAATTACCATTTAATGTTTGCCTATATTATTTATTTTGTAGAATTTTCATTTTATATATAATTTAGGATTGATTTGATAAAAAGTTATTAAAAGAAACGATTTTTTATTCATAAGAATTATTCAATTTAACGAATATAACTACTAATCTAAATTAGAGACCAGTACATTTTAATCATCAATTAACATTGACCTGTGATCATATTTGATCTTGATTTCACCCTCTGTCAACTTTTATATTATCATTAACATTTGAAATTTGATTAATGATTAACTAAATACGTTGGGCCTCTAAGATGTTTTTAATTATTTTATCCATTTGCCTACATATTTCTGATGACATTCCCAAACTTGACTGTTATTATTTGGCTTTTTTAAGATACATAACTTAATCAGATCAATTTGTAAAAATCATTTAACATTTGTATCAGTTATTAATTTAATTATTGACCAAGAGGATAGGGCCATTTTTGCAATTTCATTGTATTAGGTCTTATGTTCCTCGAATGGAATAAAATAAAATAAAATAACTAATTTTTCCTATTAACAATAAATTAATAAATTTTCACTACAATATATTAACATTGGTGACAGTAAAGGCGCTCCCATCATCCATGACTAGAAATTGTACAAGAAATAAAAAATAAATTGAAAAAATAAATTAAATATTGTGTCCTCCTCAATCTAATATGGATCTTTCAAATAAAATATGAGCTGAAAATTAATTTCACAAAATAGTTTAATATTTACCGACCGACGATAGGAAGGGAAGGTATTGATTTCACACCAAATTTCACATGTAGGAATTTTTACATATCTCCACGAATCATGCATTTTGTTAAAATAAAAAAATATTTTTAAGCATAATGTCTGTCCGTCCGTCTGGCCATTGTGTATCCTTATAGACGTGTATAGTTTGAACAACTCAACGGATTTTTATAAAATTTGATATATTTTCTTATGTATCAGTATCATGAATTCATCAACTTTTGGTGTATATCCGGAAACTGGAAGTGATAATTTAAAAAGTACTTTTTTGTTACTTTCTATTCAAAAATGATTTTTACTAAAAATCGATAAATGTAATATTTCTAATTACACTCATGGATCTCAGCATGAAATCAATTCAGAAAATATATATATAGAATTTAAAATCTTAAACTCGCTTAAAATATCTAATTCTACCCACTCAGTGTGCAAGCTGCGACTATGTACTTGGCGTCAGGCCGGGGCTTATGCTAAAAAATGATCAAATGAACATTTAAGCTACTGCGTTTGGTAATGCATTAAATTTCTGTCTCTCTGGTTACTTCATTTGAGATAAAAATTTAATGTAGCTAAAGGTGACTGGAAATTAATTTATTATAAATCGCCGGTCGGTTCTGTGTCACAGCTCATTTTTTATTATAAAATTAATTTATTTTATAAATTATTATATTTTTTTAGATAATTTTTAAATTTGAATGGCCTTGACTTAATTTTTGTCCTATTTAAAATCTCATTTTATTGTTAAGATTTGAACTTAAGACACTTAAGATTCATGAGTGGAGAATTATATCGATCAAGTCATCTCGTATTTTAATTTTTTTAAGTAAGATCATAAAAAAGTTTATCCGTAGTAATTGAAGAATAATTATAGGGATTTTCTTTTTTTGCATTAATCTTTATTACGATTATTGCCTCTTGCAAATCGATTCCTTTCTCTTCATTCTGGCATTCCTCTGAGATTTCCCTGCAATATTATTGGCTACGTGATTGTTTTGATATTGTATGCATCTTATTGGCATACTGATTAGCAAATTTGCTGGCGAGCAAACAAGTGACGACTGTCATGGCATTCCTAGTCAAGTTTATTGGCCGCATAAACGGAGGGCATTGAATCCTCTAATATGCCCCCTTACCTTCGGGCCTTAAAATATCTACAAAGAAAAAACAAACAGTCTCAGTGGATGTGTCACGGCTAAAATCAACTTTATGAATGAACAAATGCTTACCTCTGTCATTGAACATTATTGAAACATTGTCTTTTTGAGCAAAATAATTCCAATAACAATTAACAAACAATATATTAATTTTAATAATTATATTTTTTAAATTTTTTTTTATGAAATAACAAAATATACTCTTAGAATAACAACATATCTTACAAATTATCATTAATAAAAATATTATTTTTATTGTGAAAATTACGAGGGCAGATTAATAAGTCCGTGACTTTTTGAATTTTCCATCTCTTAAATGAAATGTCACCAGACAGCTATCAGCTGACTCCTGTGGAAATTTGAACCAGCTGGGTCTTAGTTTAGTTTTTGTTTGACATTCCTTAATAAGGAGACTACTTCGTGATTTGAGAAGAAAATGGAAAAAAGTGAATTTCCATGAAAATCCATGAATTGGGATACGAATTACTCCCTCATCCGTCCTTTCCTCTGGATTTAGCCCCGAGTGACTATTTCTTGTTTCCAAACTTGAAGAAATTTGAAAAGAGTTTTGACTCCAACGATGAAATCTATTTTTATGTCCTCGGAAAATCTTATTTTTTAGAAGGAACAAAAAAAATTGGAGAAACGTTGGACAAAGTGTATAGAGTTCAAAGAAGACTAAGTTGAAAAATCAAATAATTATTTATCAAAAATCCTGTGTTTATTCAAAAGGTCACGGACTTACTGACCTACCCTCGTATTTTGTTATTTAATACCTGGTTCTTTTAAAATTTAATCTTGCGAATATTGTTTTATGAATTTTTCGAATCTATCCAAGAATAACAATAAATTGGTTGGGATAAATTAATTATGAATCTCTTTTATTCTACGTCTTCTTAAAAGTTTACTTTATTTGTACATAGCAATTAGATAATCAATCAATTTATTTTTTCAAAAACCTAGAAATTATTTTTTGGTATGAAATTCTTGATAAGAAGCGATGTAAATCCCCGAGTTATTCATTCGATACCTACTTCATTCAGTTCGGAGAAGCTGTCCATAAATATTCGATTATAAACATATAAATATTAATATTAATTCTCGTAATTCCCTCACAATATTATTCAAATATAATGTCTATACCTTTTTATTTTTATTTCTAATTAAATTTTACATTTATATAATTTAATTTATTCTAAAAGTTGTCATTTTAAATGAATATCAATTAAAGAAGTAGATTTAAAAAAAAAATCATAATGTTGGATATATATATATCTTAATAATAATAATCCTATAAATAAGTAAAAAAATTTCCAAGGCATTTTGAATCATTGTAATGTTTTGATTTAGAAATATATATTGACAGTTGTTACTTTTAACTTTAATTGAGAAAAAGTGACTGAAATTATTTTTCTTTTAAATGAGACCTAACCAAATTAATTCTTCATCTGAAAAATTCCTCAATAAAAAAATTTCATAAAAGTTCTATTTACAACTTTCAAAACAAGATCAAAAAGACAAATATAAAAAATTTTTGCTATAAAACCCTATTATTCTAAGAGATATTAGAAAGCTGATGAATGATAAGTCTATAATAAGTTGACCTGTGGCCAGGTCCGAACCGACCTACGGTTTGAAGTAAATTTTCCAGCTACAGAAACAATTTCAAATAATTTTAATATATCTATTAATGTATAATAAAAAACAGATATGGATATAACATAAATATTTTTAATTTTATTTTATTTATAATATATATGTAAGACCAGGCT